>SJYA01001296.1:967103-989301 GCA_006410615.1 Neotragus moschatus
GCACATCAGTTTTTCCCTCTCACACAAGCTTGTAAATGGTGGGGCTGGGGGTAATCGTTCCACCCAACCCCTTTGCCGTAATGATTGGAAAACTGAGGCTCTTCCAAAGGGGTCGAAGACAGGGATATTAATGGCTGAACTGAGGCTAGGAGCTCAGGTCCCCGTCTTGCTGGGCCAGTGTATCTTGGTGTTCTTTGCTTAGACAAAGAACAGAGGGGGGATTGTATTTGAGGGGCAGCCTGATCTGCCGTGGGAAACCTGTCACAATGCCTGGGCATTGTGTCTCCTGAAGATTCCTATTAAAACAGAAACACTTTATCAAGATTTCATCCCTTTGAAGAGATTTGTTTCCGAGATAAGCCATATGAAACAGCAAAGAATGAGACCCTGAGGGAGGAGGAAATTCCAAAGGTGGTGGTGGTGGTGTTTGTTATTAATATAAAGGGGAGCTGGGGGGTCTAGACTTGGGGGCAGGAGGGTGGAAAAGAGGTGTGGCACCCATGGCCACCTTTGCCAATCTCATTTTGTCTCATGCTGGCCTCAAACCTGAACCACAGAGAACTGTTCAAATGCCAANCAAAGGTGGTGGTGGTGGTGTTTGTTATTAATATAAAGGGGAGCTGGGGGGTCTAGACTTGGGGGCAGGAGGGTGGAAAAGAGGTGTGGCACCCATGGCCACCTTTGCCAATCTCATTTTGTCTCATGCTGGCCTCAAACCTGAACCACAGAGAACTGTTCAAATGCCAACAAACAAACACAAAGCAGCAAACAAAGAGGTGTTTGTGCTGTGGATAACCAGTCCCACGGGTGGCTCGAGTGTAGCAGAAAGCAAGCTTGGGTTTGGGAACAGATGGCGTTTAGAAAGCTGAGGAGGGGAGAGGGCCACCCCCTGCTGCCCTGTGCCACCCTGCCCAGCACCCCTGTGGTGAAGGAACAAGACTGTTCCCTCCCAGTTCCCTCCCATCAGAGGCGCCTCCTGGGGGCCTGAACCACACACTGAAGGCCCTCTTCATTCCTGCCCTCCTGGAGGGTGGGGTGAGGAGGACGCAGGGGGCTGTCTGTGACTGCTTGGACAGCTGGAACGGGCAGAAAACAAGCAAGGTCAGCAAGACTTTGATATTCTAGCTAGAGAGCTCAGAACTGACCACACCTTGCTCCCTGCAGTCAGCAACTGGAAACATCTACAAGAAACTGAATGGAACAAATAATGTCACCAGTAGAAGTGGACCTGAGCATCCCCTGGTTGGTTCCATTCATCCTCGGCTGCTCCAGGGAGGGAAATGAAGCCAGAACCTGCTGCCAGAGCTTAGTCTGAGGACTAAGCAGCTCCTGAAGCACGTGAAGTTTTTCCTTCTCTCCCTATTCAAAGCCTAGCTGTTATTAAAGGCTCAGCTAAAGTCCGTTCCAGTCCACAGCAGCTCTGTTCCCTCTGAGCAGCCGTAGCTGTTTTCTTCACCCGGCATTTTGCACAGGCAGCCCCGTGTCACCACTGGTTACCAATGCCTGACATCTCTCCGCAGTTCAGAGCTGAGCACACAGTACAAGATCCTGATAAAAAAAACCTGGAGCTGGATGGAACCTGAATCACCATGGTTGTTCACTCTCCCCACCCCCCTGTTACAGATGGAGAAACTGAGGCCCAGAGAGGGCAAGGGGATTGCATGAATGACAGCTGGGGAGGGCTGGGGTATTCACTGAACTGAGAAACAAGGGTAAGGGTCTTCCCTGCGATGTGTCTGCACTGGCAGGCATGGAAGGCAGCATTTCAGCTGATGAATCTGAGACATCCTTCAGCTTCAGCATAATTGCCTTTTAAGAAATCAAATTCTATTTTAGCTCTCTGGGGGCTTTTTTTTTTTTTTTCAAACTTTAAACTGTTTATTTTGTATTGGGATATAGCTGATTAACAATGTTGTGGTAATTTCAGGTGAACAGTGAAGGGATTTAGCCATACATACACATGTATCAATTCTCCCCCAATCCCCCTGGGGGCTTTGTCATTAAAGAAATTATATAGGATATTGTTCCTTAAAAGTCAGTGATCAAGGACTTCCTGGTAGTCCAGTGGCTAAACTCTGTGCTGCCAGTGCCGGGGGCCTGGGTTTGATCCCTGGTCAGAAAATTAGATCCCACATGCTGCAACTAGAGATCTCATGTTCTACAACTAAGACCCAGAACAGGCAAATAAATAAATAAATATTTTTTTAAAGTCAATGATCAGTCAAAATTTTCTAGTTGTGAGCAACAGAAACTGATGCCAGCGAATACAGAACAGAAATTTACCAAAGGATGGGGGGATACTTGCAGAATAGAAGGAAAACTGAATTACCAGGATAGGAAAGGGCTGGGAACCAGAGGGCTTTGGGAATTCTGGTAGGAGGAACCAGCAACAGTCACCACCACTAGAGACCACAGGTTTGATTAGTTTCAACATCTTGTCTTCGCTTCAAGATGGGTAGGCCAGATAGAAAGGTCCAGTCTGGGCCATATGCCCACCTCTTGACCCCAGTTAGGTAGGCTACCTTGACTGACAATTCTACCAAGACCATACACAGGCAACTGGAAGTTCAGGGTCCAGTGTTACACTGGCTTACTACATTTTAGCATAATGCTTTAGAACAGGAGTCAGCAAACTGCAGGCCCCTGCCTGTTTTTGTAAATAAAGCTTTACTGGCATACCATCACGTCTGAATGCGCTGTCTATGGCTGCTTCCCTGATACAGAAGCAGCACTGAGTTGAGACAGAGATCACGTGGCCCAGAGTCTATAGTATTTACTATCTGTCTTTTCCCAGCAAAGGTTTTCTGACCCCTGGGTTAGAATCCTGCACCACCACACCTCAAGGCATGATTTGGAGCAAGACCTTTACCCAGCAGCCTCAGTTTACTCATTTGCTAGTGATGAATTTGAGTTGTCCTTTCCTTTGTGTGACTTTCCAGCTGACCTAATTTAGCACGGTTGTTCTATGATTAAGCTGGTATAAGTAGTTTTTAAAAAACAGTCTTTACTTCACACCCATTAGGGTAGCAATTACTGAAAACAAAACAAAACAGGAAATAAGAAGTGTTGGTGAGGATCCAGAGAAATTGGAACCCTTGTGCACTGTTTGTAGAAATGTAGAATAGTGCATACACTGTGGAAAACAATATTGTGGTTCTTCAAAAAATTAGAATTACTGTACAAGCCAGCAATTCCACTTCTGGGTATATATTCCAAAGAATTGAAAGCAAGGTCTTAAAGATAGTTGTGTTACAGTCACAGTCATAGCATTATTCATAACAGCCAAAAGGTGGAAGCAACCCAAAAGCCCATCTGTGGATGAATGGATGAAGGAAATGTATACACTGCAATGGAATATTCAGCCTTAAAAAGGAAAAGATTTCTGATATATACTACAACATGCACAACCTTGAAGACCTTATGCTAAGTGAAACAGGCCAGCCACAGGAAGACAAATGCGTGTGATTCCATTTATACAAAGTACTTAGAGAAGTTAAATTGAGAGAGAAAATAGAACGCCAGGAGCCTGGGGCTGGGGTGGACAAAGGGGAGCTGTTGGTTACTGGGTATACAATGTCAGTTCTGCAAAATGAAAAAGTTCTGGAGATTAGCTGCACAATAGCATTAATTAGCACTACTGAGCTGTACACTCAAATCATTGTAACACTGGTTAAAATGATAAATTTAATTTTTTTTTTGGTCACCCAAAAAACTGCAGCATGTGGGCTCGAACCTGCACCCCTGCATCTCTGCACTGGGAGCATGGAGCTCCCACTGGGCCAACAGGGAAGGCCCACATTTAGCGTTATTTTCAATGTCTGAAAAAGTCTTGAGAGCTCTTAGGTGAGTGAGTCATGGAAGCTCCCCGAGGGCAGGAATTTTGGTCTGTTCTGGGCACTGGTGTAACCCTCACTCCAGGATCGTGCCTGGCAGTGAGCAGAGGTCGGGTACACATATTTAGAGAGAGAGGGAATCCCAGCCACTTTGCCATGGTGTTTTATTCACAACCCCTTCAAGTGTGAGGGTGACGTGGCAATTGCTGCTTGAAGGTCAAGCCAAACCCCAGAGGGTCCCTATGGGATTTGTCCTTCTACCTACTTCCTGCCACCAGCTGAATGGGTGAGGTTGGCACCAGGGCAAAGGCAGCAACCGAGCGTGGGCTGTGACAACCCAGAATCTACCCTGTGCCAGCCCTCACTAGCATTCTCATGGGTAACTTAAATAAACAGCTATGTCCCGGAGCACCCTGCGTTAATTTGCTCTATCACACATAAATACGTTAAACAGTATCTGAAGCCAGGATGAAACAAAACAAATAACTCGGTCCAAGGGGCACGGTACACCTCATATCTGTCACAGGAACCCTGTTTTGGCCATGTCAAGTTAAGGAGGCTTTCTCTTCTCTGAATCTGGAAAGGGGAAGTTGTGACCTGCCTTTCTTACACAATAGCAGGAGATCCTCAAATGAAAGCATTTTAGAAAAAGTATAATTCTTATTATAACATCCATTATGGAAAATTTAAAACATACATAAAAATATACAGGATGTCATAATGAACCCCCAAAACTCATCCTTTGGCTTCAGNGGAAGTTGTGACCTGCCTTTCTTACACAATAGCAGGAGATCCTCAAATGAAAGCATTTTAGAAAAAGTATAATTCTTATTATAACATCCATTATGGAAAATTTAAAACATACATAAAAATATACAGGATGTCATAATGAACCCCCAAAACTCATCCTTTGGCTTCAGCAATGATCAATTCACATTCAATTTTATTTCATCTCTATTCACATCCATTCGCTCTCCTATCTTTTTTTTAGTTTATGTAAGGTTCTTTTTAATTTATTTATTTGGCTGCAGCAGGTTTTTGTTGTAGCATGTGAGATCTAGTTACCTGACCAGGTATTGAATGCAGACCCCCTGCATTGAGAGCATGGAGTCTTAGCCACTGGACCACCAGGGATGTCCCAGTTTATATCAGCTTTCATCGAAGCAAAATATACATCCAGAAAAGTGCACACATTATAAATGTACAACTCAGTGAATTTTCACAAATTATACACATCCATGTAACCAATGCCCAGTTCAAGAAAAAGAACATCACCAGCTTGCCAGAAGACCCCCTGTGTTGCATGGAAAAACAAGGAACTGTAGTCCAATGTCTTCATTTCTCAGAGGTGAAAACTAAGGCCCAGCAGGGAAAATGGCTGTCCCAGAGTGACAAAGTCCAAGATGCTGCCACAGCTTTATAATCATGGCGGTGCGATGCCTCTCACACAGAACCCATCCCTCTGAGCTGCAGGCAAAAGCACGTATGGAGCAAAACACATAGGGTACCTAATGCCCTCTGCCTAAGGATGCTGAAGTCAGGGCACGGTACACACTTGCCTTTGCAGGAATGATTTCTACATCCTGGCCATTCCCAGGGTTTCACATGGACCTTTCCCTTGACCAATTACTCCCAAGAAGCTTAACAAGGGACCTGCAAAGATCCAATCATCATATGGTTTGCTTAGAAAAGAAAAATTAAAAACTCATTAAACTTTATTTCAAAAAATTCCCTAAATTACTGGGTGGTTATTTTTTAAAAATTCTAAAAACAGAGAAATATACTATGCCAACATAGAGCATTCCCTTGCCTGAACTGTAAATTGGTCAGGAGTACAGCTAGGTGCCTGGCCTATAGACTTTATATGTGTGTGCTTTTTTTAACAGCTAGAGGAGAGAGTTGCCTCTTTCCTTCTCACTTCCTTGGCTTTCTCTCAAAGTCACTGTATTGCTGCCAGAAGTTGGATGAGGAGGAGATGGGAAGGGGTAAAGTGGTTGCCCCTGGCTATGTACTAGGAAAGCCCAGCTCCTCTTTCACTTGCGATGTGGCGCTTTTGTATGTGTGATGGAAACACAGAGCAAGAAGAGTAGTCTCAGCACCGAGGTCTCTGCAAACAGAACTGTCTGCTAGAAAACACAGTTGGTTGGAGTGGGATGCAGTCTTAGCCTCAACCATGTGGCCCTTTTTATGAATGAACCATGTGGCCCTTTTTATGGATGATGGTTGGGAGACCATGTCAGCTGTGCCATCGTCTCCTGGGATCTCTCTCACCAGAGCTTGAATTAATTCCCAGTCTCTCAGCCACCAGTGCAGGGCTCTTCGAACTATTACACTTGAGTTCCCAGGATAATCCCAATTTTCCTATTTTGTTTTATTTGCTCCCCAAACATACATGTGTACTTGTGGTACTATGGGTGGCAATTCTGGGTTTGTGAAACAAGCAAGAACTCAGAGAGCCTGCCTTGGAAGAGCTGAGTTGGCTGGGAAATTCTGACAGGTAGGCATGTGTAGCCATCAGTACAGTGGTTAAGCTATGAAAAGTCTGAGACCCTTATCTCAGCTCTGCTACTTACTGACTGAGCAACCTCACACAAAGTTCTTTATCTCTCCTAAGACACAGACTCCTCATCTATAAAATGTGGACAATAGTCTTCCCTCCTTCGTGGGACCATGAGGAGTGAGTGAGATCAGGCATGTAACACGTTCGGTGGAGCATCTAGCCATGGTAAACTCCACATTAACGGTCCCTGTTATTATTATTTTAGTTAAGGAGAAACACTTTCCACACATGAAAGATTTTCAGAGGACAACATGCTTTGTGCAGTTCTGGAGGGCAGAACCAGGGCCAAAGGATGGGAGCCAAAGTTGAATACAAAGAACTTCATCTGGAGTCTTGGAAGAAGGGCCAGGCTCCTGGGGAGGCGATGAGCAACCATCACTGAGTACTCAGGTAGAGCGGAGGACTGCTTGGAAGGGATGCCTTGGAGGGGATGTACTTTAAGTAGGAGGTTGTTATGGTCGCCTTTTAAGGGCTCTTCTTACTCCAAGAGCCAGTGGTTCTCATCCCTGAGGGGAGCCTTCCCCCTGTGAGTTGGACCTCTGTAGTTTCAGAAACTTTCCAGGATCCATTAAGCCCATATGCATTTGATCCAGACACATCCAGGTTTTGGGATTTCTTCCAGGCTTGACCTTTGCAGCCATAGAACTTGACTCCATCTCCAGCTTGTTCACCTGCAGCTTACAGATCAGAGGAATTCATTTTGTGCTGAATAACAATCCTGTGTGAAAGGCTTGGGAAAGCAGCTTCTGTCTTGGAGAGAAGATCCCAGCACCCTCCTCTCCCAATCCCACCTGGGAGAGCTGAAAATAACAGCATTAACGGTCTCTGACCACCTCCTGAGTGCATGGCATCATATAAACTTTGGCATCAACTAGCATTCGCTTTTCCTGCATAGCAAAGAAGGCAAATCACTGTAGTTTATATATAAAAGCTTTGCTTTTGTTTGGACACAAGCAATTCTGGATTGATGTGACGGTGCCAGGCAATTATCAGGGACCCAGGATCCTTCTATCTTTTTCTCTTTAGAACAGCATTTTGCCAAAAGGTCTTTGGTTTGATAAACTTGGAACACACCACACACTGTAACCCTTCTTTAGAAATTCACAAATCAGTCCCGGCGTGCTCAGGGCCTGTACTGCTTCCTGGTGCTTTTTATGAACATATATATATATATTTAAAGTATTTGCTTTTTTAAACTAAACAGTTCATATTTTTATGAAAACAAAAAACACGCTTCCTAAACAGTAACAAATCAGGGGGAATAAAAAGGAATTGTCCTTATCTTTTCACTCAGAGAGACTCCTTACTAGGAAATTGGTATATTACCCAGATTAGATATAAAAAATATAAAAACATAAATATTTATAAAAATGGGAACATTCTTGCTTACTATTCTATAATCTGCTTATTCCATTTAGCAAGATATGTCCGTTTTGGGTTTCCCAGGTGATTCAGTGGTAAAGAATCTGCCTGCCAATGCAGGAGATGCAGGGAATGCAGGTCTGACCCCTGAGTTGGGAAGATCCCCTGGAGTAGGGAATGGCAACCCACTTCAGTATTCTTGCCTGGGAAACTTCATGGACAGAGGAGCCTGGCAGGCTACAGTCCACGGGATCACAAAGAGTCGGACATGACTGAGCAGCTGAGCACACACTTCATTCTTCTACATTGAGAAATATGGTCACAGCATCAACTTAATTCATTTGTTTGTTCAACAGTTTATTCCGTATCTAGAAAGTGATAGGCACAAGCTGTTCCAGGTGGGCTGGACAAAACCAGAAGCTGTCACTTCTTGGAGTTCACAGCATTGCTCCCCAGCATACACACACGTTTATACAGATATGATTATTTACTGACATGGACATACAGTGAGGGGTCGACACTTCAAGAGCACAGATTGATGAACCTCTCCACATGCATGCACCCTTGAAACCACCACTCACATACAGAACACGTCTGGAAGCCCAGAAAGCTCCTTTCCCACTCACAGATCCCTCTTACTGAAGCCCGTTCTGGAGTATATGGATTTTTCATGGGAGTGGGTTTTATCCCTAGAACTAGACAGAATTTGAGCTTCTCAGTGGAGCTCCTCCTGGGCTGGGCCCCTCTTGCCCTTTGGGACAGGCAGACCAGTGGGCACCACTGAAGATTAGGGGTGTGCCTCCCTAAGACTTCTAGACACCTACCCTCCCTGGGCACACTAAAGACAGAGGCTCAGGTATCCTGTGCTCCCAGGTCAAAGGTGAGGAGAGCCTTCCTTCCTGTTCTGGCTGGTCTGGAGAGGCCTCAGCAGAGAGGGCAGGGGAAAGGGGCCCAGAGCCAAGAGGTAGTAGGCGGGAAAGAAAGGATTAAAGGCCTGATTCATGTTGCCTGAGTAAAAGGGCAGGGCGCCTGGGCACAGGGTAATGGATAAAAATTGCCAGTTCTGATGTGGGGGTGGGGGAGGTGGCAGAGGACACTTGAATATGGACTGTATATTAAAAAATGGCATTATAGCAAAGTTAAATTTGACAATTTTGATCATTATACTGTGGTTTTGAAAGGGGAATACTAGCACACTGAGGGATGCTATATTTGACTTAATTTCGAACGGTTCAGATAAAAATCAGTATGAGGACTGATGGTCCCTGCTGGTCCAGTGGTTAAGACTGTGCTTCTGAAACTATAGCAAAGATCAATAAAACCAAAAGCTGGTTCTTTGAGAAGATAAACAAAATTGACAAACCGTTAGCCAGACTCTTCAAGGGAAAAAGGTAGAAGACTCAAATCAATAAAATTAGAAATGAAAAAGGAGAAGTTACAACACAGAAATACAAAGGATCATAAGAGACTACTAGGCACAACTATATGCCAAATAAAATGGGTAACCTGGAAGAAATGGACAAAATTCTAGAAAAGCATAACCTTCCAAAACTGAATTAGGAAGAAACAGAAAATATAAACAGATCAATCACAAACATGGAAATCAAATCTGTAATCAAACATCTTTCAGCAAACAGAAGCCTAGGGCCAAATGTCTTAACAGGAAAATTCTATCAAAAGTTAAGAGAACAGCTAACACCTAAGATCTATTCTATTCAAACTCTTCCAGAAAATAGCAGAGGAAGGAAAACTCCCAGACTCATTTTATGATGCCACCATCACCCTGATACCAAAACCAGACGAAGATGCCACAAAACAAAAAGAAGAAGAAAGAAAATTATAGGCCAATATCACTGATGAACATAGGTGTAAAATCCTTGACAAAATTCTACCAAACAGAATCCAACAACACATTAAAAAGATCATACATAATGATCAAGTGAGATTCATTCCAGGGATACAAGGATTCTTCAATATATGTGAATCAATCAATGTAATATACCATATTAACAAACTGAAAGATAAAAACCATATGATCATCTCAATAGATGCAGAGAAAGCTTTTGACAAAATTTGACACTCATCTATAATAAAAACTCTCCAGAAAGTAGGAATAGAAGGAACACATCTCAACATAATAAAGGCCATATATGACACCCAGGGTTTCCCAGGTGACACTAACGTTAAAGAACCTGCCTGTCAATGCAGGAGACATAAGAGATTCAGATTCAATTCCTGGGTCAGGAAGATTCCCTGGAGGAGAGCGTGGCAACGCACTTCAGTATTCTTGCCTGGAGAATCCATGGACAGAGGAGCCTGGTGGGCTATACTTCACAGGATCATAAAGAGCTGGACATGACTGAAGTGACTTAGCATGCACACAAACATAACAAACACACAGCAAATATTTCAGTGGTGGAAAATCTCAAAGCATTTCCTCTAAAATCAGGAATAAGACAAGGGTACCAATTCTTGCCACTATTATTCAATATAGTGTTGGAAGTCCTAGCCACAGCAATCAGAGAAGAAAAAGAAATAGAAGGAATCCAGGTTGGAAAAGAAGTAAAAACTCTCACTGTTTGCAGATGACATTATTCTTTACATAGAAGACCTAAAGATGCCACCAGAAAACTATTAGTGCTAATCAATGAATATGAGGATGAAATGGTTGGATGGTATCACTGACTCAATGGACATGAGTTTGGGTAAACTTCAGGAGTTAGTGATGGACAGGAAGGCCTGGCATGCTGCAGTCCATGGGGTTGCAAAGAGTCGGACACGACTAAGTGACTGAACTGAATTGAATCAGTGAATATAGTAAAATCACAGGATATAAAATTAGTAGACAGAAACCCCTTGCACTCCTATACACTAATAATGAAAAATCAGAAAGAGAAGTTAAAGGGACAAACCCAGTCACTACTGCAACAAAAAGAATAAAAAACTTAGGAATAAATTAACCTAAAGAGACAAAAGACCTGTATGTAGAAAACAAGACACTGTTGAAAGAAATTAAAGACTACACAAACAGATGAAGATAAATATTATGTTCTAGGATTGGAGAATCAGTATTATGAAATTAACTTACTACACAAAGGAATCTATAGATTTAATGCAATCTCTGTCAAGCTACCAATGATATTTTTCACAGAACTAGAACAAATAATTTCACAGTTCGTATGGAAACACAACAGATCTTGAATAGCCAAAGCAATCTTGAGAAAAAAGAATGGAGCTGGAAGAATCNGAAGGCCTGGCATGCTGCAGTCCATGGGGTTGCAAAGAGTCGGACACGACTAAGTGACTGAACTGAATTGAATCAGTGAATATAGTAAAATCACAGGATATAAAATTAGTAGACAGAAACCCCTTGCACTCCTATACACTAATAATGAAAAATCAGAAAGAGAAGTTAAAGGGACAAACCCAGTCACTACTGCAACAAAAAGAATAAAAAACTTAGGAATAAATTAACCTAAAGAGACAAAAGACCTGTATGTAGAAAACAAGACACTGTTGAAAGAAATTAAAGACTACACAAACAGATGAAGATAAATATTATGTTCTAGGATTGGAGAATCAGTATTATGAAATTAACTTACTACACAAAGGAATCTATAGATTTAATGCAATCTCTGTCAAGCTACCAATGATATTTTTCACAGAACTAGAACAAATAATTTCACAGTTCGTATGGAAACACAACAGATCTTGAATAGCCAAAGCAATCTTGAGAAAAAAGAATGGAGCTGGAAGAATCAACCATCCTGACTTCAGACTATACTACAAAGCTACAGTCATCAAGACAGTATGGCACTGGCACAAAAATAGAAACATGGACCAATGGAACAAGATAGAAAGCCCAGACTTAAATCCACACACTTATGGGAACCCTATCTTTGACAAAGGAGGCAAAAATATACAATGGAGAAAAGAGAATCACTTCAATAAGTGGTACTGGGAAAATGGGCCAGCTATGTGTGTGTAAAAGAATAAAATGAGAACATTTCCTAACAGCATACACAAAAGTTAACTCAAAATGGATTAAAGACCTAAATGTAAGACCAGAAACTATAAAATTCTTAAAGGAAGACATAGGCAGAACCCTCTTTGACATAAACCACAGCAAGAGCCTCTATGACTCATTTCCTAGAGTAACACAAATAAAAATAAACAAATGGGACCTAATTAAACTTAAAAGCTTTTTGCAAACTATAATCAAGGTAAGACAGCCCTCAGAATGGAAGAAAATAACAGCAAACAAAACAACTGACAAAGGATTAATCTCCAAAATATACAAGCAGCTCATTTAGCTCAATACCAGAAAAACAAACACCCAATCAAAAGGCGAGCAGAAGACCTAAACAGACATTTCTCCAAACAGGACATACAGATGGATATTAAACACATGAAAAGATGCTGAACATCGCTTATCGTTCCGTTCAGTTCAGTCGCTCAGTCGTGTCCGACTCTCTGTGACCCCATGAATTGCAGCACGCCAGGCCTCCCTGTCCATCACCAACTCCCAGAGTTCACTCAGACTCACACCCATCGAGTCAGTGATGCCATCCAGCCATCTCATCCTCTGTCGTCCCCTTCTCCTCCTGCCNTTTTACTTATTTGTTTTTGGCCTTAGTTCTCCAACTAGGGATTGAACCTACGCCCTTAGCAGTGAAAGCGCAGCATCCTAACCAATGAATCACCAGGGAATTCCCCCAATATTGGTGTCTAATATATGTCATTTTTTTCTAGTTGTGAAAGAAATATAAAACACTTGACAATATGGAAATGACTGAGGAGCCATAGCTAATGGATCTGCTTGCTGGCTTTCCTACTTTAAGAATCTCCAGATTTCAGGTGGGGTGTTCCTCTCTGCTTTTGGGCCCCACACCTGGACCTTCCTTCATCCTGAAGCCTAGGCAGGGCAGGGCTGGACTCTGTTCCTCTGCAGGGTGTTAGTGGCTTCCAGCTGACAGTCACTAAAACAGCCAGGCCCTGAACCTTCCCTTATGGTTTCTTCTCATCTTCCCAGGCAGTGCTGGGCTGGAGCNCTTCCTTCATCCTGAAGCCTAGGCAGGGCAGGGCTGGACTCTGTTCCTCTGCAGGGTGTTAGTGGCTTCCAGCTGACAGTCACTAAAACAGCCAGGCCCTGAACCTTCCCTTATGGTTTCTTCTCATCTTCCCAGGCAGTGCTGGGCTGGAGCTAGCCCACTGACTGGGTGCTGTATATGCCACTCACAGAGCCAGGCTTTGGGGGTTCAGGAAGATAAACCATCTGTGCAATGTTCTACCTGAAACTTCACAGTACATCCTTCATTCCTTTAACTTCAGCTTTGGCCAAATTGCTTGAGTAGCCAGGTCTGCCTCCAGAGTTCATCAGAAGAAGGGGATCATTCTGTTCATGGGGAGAGGAGGCACCCTGCTTTTCTTTTTTCTCACTCCCAGAACCCTGTTTATGCACATCTCCAGTGGACCTCTGAGTTCTGTTCTGGAGTCACCCCCAGATGAGGCTCACTGTGCCCTTGATGGTCAAGGTGAGAATGCTTGAGGGCAGATCCTTTTGTTTTACAAAACAAAACAAAGATAGTAATGAACCTAATGTTTATCAAGCTGTTTTATTGGGCTAGGCACAGTAGGTGCCTGAAAGGCACCACTTCTTTTAATGCTCACCAAGGTGCTATGACGGAGAAGGCAATGGCACCCCACTCCAGTACTCTTGCCTGGAAAATCCCATGGACGGAGGAGCCTGGCGGGCTGCAGTCCATGGGGTCGCACAGTCAGACACGACTGAAGTGACTTAGTAGCAGCAGCAGCAAGGTGCTATGAGTATACAGTTTCTTTTCTCTGGTTTATTCTTGGGAAAAAACTGGCTAGAGAGTTTCAATTACACATAACTGAAAAGAGTAGTAGAGATGAGCTCAGAGATCCAAATTCCAGGTCTGGCTCTGGAAGGAGGGGGTCACTATTCCTTTTGGGCCTGGTTACCTTTCAGTCCCCAGACTGTCTCTGTCACCATGCCTGGCACTGGGCAAAGGCTCCACCCCTCCTCCATTCCCAGTGCCCCACACTCTGCTCACANAACACAGACAGCCAGTGGGAATTTGCTATATGATACAGGGCACCCAGTCAGTGTTCTGTGATAACCTAGAGGGGTGGGATGGGGAGAGAGGTGGGAGGGAGGTTTAAGAGGGAGGAGACATATATATACCTATGGCGGAGTCATGTTGATGTATGGCAGAAGCCATCACAATGTTGCAAAGTAATTATCTCTCAATTAAAAATTAAAATAAATTAATAAGAAAAAGACTTTGTGCTTCTACTACAGGGGGCATAGATTTGATCCCTGACCGGGGAATAAGATCCTACAGGCCACAGGATGCTTCAAAAAAAAAAAAAAAAGATGGTGTGTGTATGTGTGTATGAGTTTGTGTATTTGTGGAGGAAGAGAATGGTAAAGAAAATGAGGCAATATATAAACCAAAGGTGAATCTGGATAAAGGTTTTCTGGAATGTTCTTGTATTATTCTTTCAACTTTCATCAAGTAAGTTTAAAATTATAACAAGATACAAAGTTATGGAGAATAATGGTATCTGAGACCTACCTGAATTTGCATATCTCCACTCTGAGGCCAGGGGACAATATGATCTTGGGCAGCTTCCTGTCCCTCTTTGGTCCTAGGGCTCTACTTTGTAGGGGTGAAACTGGACACCAGATGTCTTTGTGAGACAGATCAGCTCTGACTTCCTGGTAACTTAAGGCTCTGGGTTTGTGGAATCACAGGATTACTCAGGAGACCCACTGGGTGACTGATGGGTGTTGGATCCCTCTATTTTAACCTTCTCAAAGTGCCTGGGGCATGGAGTTTGCTTTCTGCTGAGGAGGCAGAGAGGAGAGGTGGTGATTTTGCAATGTTTGCCGTTCTCCAAAATTTAAAGGAACAGAAAACTTTTAAATATGGAAAACAGGAAATGAAAAGCAAGTGGCCAGGCCTCTACAATCTCATTCACCTAATGTTGGAACCTATTTGACAGGGACAGGCTGTCTGAACAGAAGGGAATCCCCACTTTCTGTACTACTGGGGAAACTGAGACTCAGAAGTGGGGCGTGACTTACTCAACATTTCATAGATGCCACCGAGTGGCAGGGTCAGGATTAGAAACTATGTGTTGTGAATTTCAGACTAACCCAATGTTGGTGTTTATTTTTATTTATTTGTTTTTGGCCTTAGTTCTCCAACTAGGGATTGAACCTACGCCCTTAGCAGTGAAAGCACAGCATCCTAACCACTGAATCACCAGGGAATTTCCCCAATATTGGTGTCTAATATATGTCAATTTTTTCTAGTTCTGAAAGAAATATAAAACACTTGACAATATGGAAATGACTGAGGAGCCATAGCTAATGGATCTTCTTGCTGGCTTTCCTACTTTAAGAATCTCCAGATTCCAGGTGGGGTGTTCCTCTCTGCTTTTGGGCCCCACACCTGGACCTTCCTTCATCCAGAAGCCTGGGCAGGGCAGGGCTGGACTCTTCCTCTGCAGGGTGTTAGTGGCTTCCAGCTGACAGTCAGTAAAATACCCAGTCCCTGAACCTTCCGTTATGGTTCCTTCTCATCTTCCCATGCAATGTTGGGCTGGAGCTAGCCCACTGACTGGGTGCTGTATATGCCACTCACAGAGCCAGGCTTTGGGGGTTCAGGAAGATAAACCATCTGTGCAATGTTCTACCTGAAACTTCACAGTACATCCTTCATTCCTTTAACTTCAGCTTTGGCCAAATTGCTTGAGTAGCCAGGTCTGCCTCCAGAGTTCATCAGAAGGGGATCATTCTGTTCATGGGGAGAGGAGGCACCCTGCTTTTCTTTTTTCTCACTCCCAGAACCCTGCTTATGCACATCTCCAGTGGACCTCTGAGTTCTGTTCTGGAGTCATCCCCAGATAAGGCTCACTGTGCCCTTGATGGTCAAGGTGAGAATGCTTGAGGGCAGATCCTTTTGTTTTACAAAACAAAATAAAGATAGTAATGAACCTAATGTTTATCAAGCTGTTTTGTTGGGCTAGGCACAGTAGGTGCCTGAAAGGCACCACTTCTTTTAATGCTCACCAAGGTGCTATGACGGAGAAGGCAACGGCACCCCATTCCAGTACTCTTGCCTGGAAAATCCCATGGACGGAGGAGCCTGGCGGGCTGCAGTCCATGGGGTCGCACAGTCAGACACGACTGAAGTGACTTACCAGCAGCAGCAGCAAAGTGCTATGAGTATACAGTTTCTTTTCTCTGGTTTATTCTTGGGAAAAAACTGGCTAGAGAGTTTCGATTACACATAACTGAAGAGAGTAGTAGAGATGAGCTCAGAGATCCAAATTCCAGGTCTGGCTCCGGGAGGAGGGGGTCACTGTTCCTTTTGGGCCTGGCTATCTTTCAGTCCCCAGACTGTCTCTGTCACCATGCCTGGCACTGGGCAAAGTCTCCACCCCTCCTCCATTCCCAGTGCCCCACACTCTGCTCACGCTGCTGGCAGTGCTGTGAGGCTACCTGAGGAAGCTGAGATCAGAGGCAGGGCCACTGGGTTGCACAACTCCAGGGGCATTTCATTATCTTCCATGTGAACACTGTTTCCTGGAGTTGTGCAACGCAGGGCCTGTGAGAAAGAAGCAGGGACGGGCCCAAGGCACATGGACTAGGAGAATCAGCACTTGAACCCAGAGCTAAGGCCTTTCCCGGCAGTCAGGGCGGCACTGTGTGTGTGTTCTGGGGAGCAGGGAGGGTTAAGTCTTGTCTGGACGTCTGCCCTGGAGGCAGGCCTCGGAGGCTTGGTGTCCACTCCCGCCATTCCTTGGGGTGGTGGGGGCTTCCCTGCAGGAAGCCTCCTCTCCCTGGCCCAGAGCACAGCTGGGAGGCAGAGGTGCCCCTGTGCAGCCTGACTGGAACCCGTCTCACTCCGTCCTGGGCAGCTCTTCCAGAAGACCCGGCAGACAGCAGGAAGTAGTCAGGCCTCCTCCCGGAGCCCGGCCCTGGCCTGGTACCCATCCTTTCACTTACTGCAGTGAGTACAGGGCAGAGCAGGCCTCTTCTCTCTCATAAAACCTTCCAGGGTCTCCCACCACTTGCAGGATGGAGGGGTTTAGACACTTCTGCTTGCCTAAGTAGAAAACACTGGTTTCTACTTATCCAGCTGTGTTTTAGGCCACGATCTCCTGTGTGCTCCATCAACCCCATGCCACTTACAGCACGCTGAACTCTCCTGTCTCCTGCCTTATCTCAGTTTGCCCTCTGCTCCCTAAACAACTTTCTCCTCTCTGATCTCTTATTCTTACCCTGCTGAAATCTTACCCATCCTTAGAGACTCAGGCCAAATGTTTCTTAAGTGTTATCTTAGAATCAGAATTAATATCTTCATACATCTTAGTGTTTATTACTACATGTGCCCTTCGCCACAGAGAGAAAAGTGACCCAGACGTGGGGGCAGCCACCCTCAGAGGCCTGATCCAGTCTCGAGGTGTAGGGATGTGCTGAAGCTTCTCTCTCCAAACCTCCTTTGAGCCCCGAGTTTTCAAATGGCTGGGGAACTCTGCTGAGCTCCCTGGTCATCAGAAATCCTCATTTTTATGGCAGCAAGCAGGGGGGAGATCTGGTGAGTAGAAGCCCTACCTGGATTGCCCAAATTGACCACAGTGATGGATACATCTGTGGGCACAGTCCTGCGCCAGCTTATTCCCTGGGGGAGGGAGTTGCACAAGAAGACAGGGAAGGGCCCTGCCTCATCCAATTCCTCACCCTACAGCCATCCAATGGCCCATTCCATTCTCAGAGCCCTTGTAATTTGCTCTCATTAACCAAGCTTTGTTCTAGGGGGCAGTGGTAGAGAACCCCAGGCGTCCACTGCAGGCCCAGTCATGTCCCACCATCCTCCCCTTCCTGCCCTGGGAGGGAAAGCCTGGAGTGAAGGCCATGCTTGGCTCCTTCCCACGCCACCCTCTCTGCAGGGAGTCAGGGATTCCGGAGAGCTGGCCCCATGGCAAGCGGAAGTGGGAGAGTCTGTTATCAGAAGAGGGGTCTGGGCAGACCAAAATCCCTGGGCTAGGGGCAGGGATCGAGATAGGCTCTACCTTGCTGTGTGACCTTGGGTAAAGATTCTTCTGTCTCTGAGCCTTGCTGTTCCCTTCTGGGATATGAGGCACGCTCAGGCTCTGCATCTGAGTCAGTGTCAGGTCCAAGCATCAAGAAGTCAGGAGCATTTCCCTTTGGTTCAACCATGCCCAGCCCCAGAGACGATGTACTTCTAGCACCCGAATCTCAGCTGCTTGATGCCCCAGCCCGCTGCCATCTCCTCCCAGCTTCCATCCATCACCTCCTCTTCACATTCCACTCCCCAGACCTTGCAAGACAGTGACACATCACCATGGCACTGAGCCATTTGCTGGCTGTGGGACCTCAGCTGAGCCTCTCAAGGCACTCAGATTCCCTGGGTGTGAGTGCAAATAACTTCATTATGTGCTGCCTCGGGTGACTGTGAGTGTTCAAAGAGGTGATTCAGACAAAGCGCTCTGCGTGGTGCCAGGCACATGCTAAGTTCTCAATAACTGGAAATCATTCTTGTGATTATCACTATTGTTAGTATTTTAGAAACTAAGCTGAGCCAGGGCTCTGGCTAGACAATACTCTCTCTTAGCTTGATTTTCTGTTTTAACATATTACCATTCTCTTTTCCTCTCTCCTTTCTCCCTCACATCTANGCCAGGCACATGCTAAGTTCTCAATAACTGGAAATCATTCTTGTGATTATCACTATTGTTAGTATTTTAGAAACTAAGCTGAGCCAGGGCTCTGGCTAGACAATACTCTCTCTTAGCTTGATTTTCTGTTTTAACATATTACCATTCTCTTTTCCTCTCTCCTTTCTCCCTCACATCTAATTATCTAGAAAAACTGTCCAAGTTGTCCTTTTCTTTTTTGTCAATGAAAAGACATAATTCCGCTTCTTCTTTCCTTTACTAAACATCCAAATATTTGTATCCCAGGTGCTGCAGTCATCAAAGCAAAAAAGACCAAGAAGGTCCCTGACTTAGGTGGGGCTGCTGCTGCTGCTGCTGCTAAGTCACTTCAGTCGTGTCGACCCTGTGTGACCCCACAGATGGCAGCCCACCAGGCTCCCTCATCCCTGGGATTCTCTAGGCAAGAATACTGGAGTGGGCTGCCATTTCCTCTTCCAAAGCATGAAAGTGAAAAGTGAAAGTGAAGTCGCTCAGCCATGTCTGACTCTTCGCAACCCCATGGACTGCAGCCTACTGGGCTCCTCCATCCATGGGATTTTCCAGGCAAAGTACTGGAGTGGGGTGCCATTGCCTTCTCCAGACCTAGGTGGGGAGGCAGTGAATAATCAAATACGTTCATAACCATAACCTGGATGTGCTCTCTGGTTGGCAGGCAGAGGCAGGAGAGAGCTCAGATATTTCATACCGAGGTTCTGTGTAGATGTGGTCTGGCCCACGAAGTAGGGTGCATTTCACAGCAGGACAAAAGCAGATACTGCAGGGTCCCCACTCCAAGCACGCTCAGGTGCCTGTAAGTGTACAGTGTGGGGGCGGAGGAGGGCGGTGCTCTGTAGACCGCGGCAGTGAACCTGATCTGCTAGGAGACTGTGATGAGTCACTAGCCCTCTCTGATTTGTTTCGTTTGTGTATGCAAGAAAACCGACTTCCTTTGGTCCCAGGAAGGGCTGCAGAGTCCTCTGACATGTGGGGATTATTCCCATGTGCCTTCATTTGTTTGGCAAAGATTCCTTGAGTGCCTACTCCACGCTCTGTATGGGAGGAAGATACCCACAGGCTCCACTCTCAACAGGCTCATCATAACAAGTTAGGATTTATTGAGCTGCTATTATGTTTCAGGCATTTTAGCCATTTTAAGCCATTTTATTGTCGTAAGACTCTGATGACAAAAGTTATTACTGTCCCATAGTTTATAAGCATGGAAATTGAGGCACAGAGAGATTGATTGACTTAGCCAATGCTCCCAAGAGTTGGCGGCAACCATCCCACCACTTTCATGGAGTGGCCTAAGGAACACTGAGGGCTCCAGAGACCTTTGTACATAGTCCAAAAGGTCAAAATAGCATTATTATTATTATTATTTTTTTTTTTACTAAGAACTTGCCTGCCTTTCTAACTCTCATTTTCTCATGAGAGCACAATGGAATTTTCCAGAAGTTACGTGACTTACAGTATCACAGCAAGCAGCAGGAAGAACTCCAGTATCTTCTGCAGAGATTTGCAGAAGTGTAGAATGATGCCACTCTCCTCCTTACTTTTTTATTTGGAAAATATTTTTCGTAAGGATACTTTCTATGAATATGCAATGAGTTCATTGTTATTTTTAAAATAGTGAGTGGGAGTNCAGCTTTCTTATCCATTCATCTGTTGATTGACAACCTCCTTACTTTTTTATTTGGAAAATATTTTTCATAAGGATACTTTCTATGAATATGCAATGAGTTCATTGTTATTTTTAAAATAGTGAGTGAGAATGAAAGTCGCTCAGATGTGTTCGACTCTGCGACTCCATGGACTGTACAGTCCATGGAATTCTCCAGGCCAGAATACTGGAATGGGTAGCCTTTCCCTTCTCCAGGGGATCTTCCCAACCCAGGGACTGAACCCAGGTCTCCTGTATTGCAGGTGGATCCTTTACCAGCTAAGTTACCCCATAAAGTTTTAGAATATTCTTCTCAATTTGAATTTCTAATAAACTGAGAGGGTAAAGGGGTACAGAGACCAAAAAAAGCTTGAGAACTGCTGTGCAACACTAAGCAGAAATGCTCCCCAACCACTGTAACTCGGGAATAACACTCCAAGAGAGGCCTGCTGGAGGTGTGGTCCTGGCATTGTTGCCAGTGTTATTAGCATTATTAAGAGATCCCTGGATCATGCTCCACGGAGTGGCCTGTGTGGGAACCAGCTCCATCACAAATCAGTGCTGGGATTCAGAGTGTCTGCCCTTGTGACCTGCAACATGGGAGTCAGGTTTACATCCCTCTGTGTGTTTCTCTTCCTGTAGCTTTCCCAGGACTATGGCTTGCCTCTTGTTTTTTGGCTACACTGGGCTTTCATTGCTGCGCATAGGCTTTCTCTAGTGGCAGTGTGCGGGCTTCTCATTGCAGCAGCTTCTCTTGTGGACCATGGGCTCTAGAGCACGCTGGCTTCAGTAGTTACAATGCGTGGGCTCTGAAGCGAGGGCTCAGTAGTTGTGGCACACAGGCCCAGCTGTCCTGCAGCATGTGGGATCTTCCCGGACCAGGGACTGAACCAATGTCCCCTGCACTGGCAGGCAGATTCTTAATCACTGGACCACCAGGGAAGTCCTGGCTTGTTTCTCGTGAACAGCCATCCCTCCAGGGTCTAACTGACCTCCCTGCCCTTTGTGATGCCCCTCACCTGAGCCCTACAAAATACATTTTGTTTCTTACACAGCCTATATATTCTATAGAAGAGGCTCAGCAATATTCCCACTGAATTTGGTGACCGTCCACCTAGTTACTTTCACTTGATATGGTGACAAATGAAAACTGAATGATAAAAATGCAGATAACAATAGTATCAGGAATTCAGTAGATATTAAGGGCATGGAAACAGATGCCAAACCATGGCAGATCTGAAGAAAATTCTGTGAAAACGTTCATGAAGTCTATGTCAGTGTCCCTGGCGGGGGAGTCTGGTCTTCTAGAGGACAATCTTGATATTGTCTTTTAGATTATTCTCCCCATCTGGAACTCTGTGGGAAGCTTCTTGGAAGAACTCCAAAGGACATATATTTGAGAATTTCATTCCAGGAATAAAAAGTGATGATCTGACACAAACACGATTCCAACTTGCAGTGTTTCTATAAAGGCTTATTCAAAAGATGAGAGCTAAGTTTTTCAGCCACCCTGGTTAAATTACTACACTGGAACAGGGTGTGTTAAGTCTCTCTGTAGACATACAACAGAGCTTTCTATATCATGTCTGGCAACTTGGCTTCATTCGGTTCTGCTTTGAACTTTGTGACCCATTCAGAGGCTTGCCTGAGAGCCGATCTTGTTTTGGAAGCTCACGGTGGCATGGCGTCAAAAGGAATGCGCTTCAGATCTGACCTGAAAAAACAGCGCAGACTGTAGGTTTTGGCTCCTGAATCAGGATAGTCCTGTGTGATCCTGGCTGAACTGTTAAGACATTCTAGAGCTTCAGTTCTTCAGCTGCTGAATGGAAAAAAAGAAATCTATCCTTCTTAGCCTGACATCTTTATTCTGAAGATCAAATGAGGTAAAATGTTTTAAAAAACAGAAAGCACTTGTCTCTCTCCTGAAGGCTTTGCATGCACTGTTCTTACCTAGAACCAACTCCAACCCTGTCCAGCGGCTGGTCTGAAGCTATGGCTCTCTCTGCTCCAGCCACATTGATCTGCCCT
>SJYA01001296.1:991238-1008687 GCA_006410615.1 Neotragus moschatus
TGCCTTCATTTGTTTGGCAAAGATTCCTTGAGTGCCTACTCCACGCTCTGTATGGGAGGAAGATGAATCCACAGGCTCCACTCTCAACAGGCTCATCATAACAAGTTAGGATTTATTGAGCTGCTATTATGTTTCAGGCATTTTAGCCATTTTAAGCCATTTTATTGTCGTAAGACTCTGATGACAAAAGTTATTACTGTCCCATAGTTTATAAGCATGGAAATTGAGGCACAGAGAGATTGATTGACTTAGCCAATGCTCCCAAGAGTTGGCGGCAACCATCCCACCACTTTCATGGAGTGGCCTAAGGAACACTGAGGGCTCCAGAGACCTTTGTACATAGTCCAAAAGGTCAAAATAGCATTATTATTATTATTATTTTTTTTTTTACTAAGAACTTGCCTGCCTTTCTAACTCTCATTTTCTCATGAGAGCACAATGGAATTTTCCAGAAGTTACGTGACTTACAGTATCACAGCAAGCAGCAGGAAGAACTCCAGTATCTTCTGCAGAGATTTGCAGAAGTGTAGAATGATGCCACTCTCCTCCTTACTTTTTTATTTGGAAAATATTTTTCGTAAGGATACTTTCTATGAATATGCAATGAGTTCATTGTTATTTTTAAAATAGTGAGTGGGAGTGAAAGTCGCTCAGATGTGTTCGACTCTGCGACTCCATGGACTGTACAGTCCATGGAATTCTCCAGGCCAGAATACTGGAATGGGTAGCCTTTCCCTTCTCCAGGGGATCTTCCCAACCCAGGGACTGAACCCAGGTCTCCTGTATTGCAGGTGGATCCTTTACCAGCTAAGTTACCCCATAAAGTTTTAGAATATTCTTCTCAATTTGAATTTCTAATAAACTGAGAGGGTAAAGGGGTACAGAGACCAAAAAAAGCTTGAGAACTGCTGTGCAACACTAAGCAGAAATGCTCCCCAACCACTGTAACTCGGGAATAACACTCCAAGAGAGGCCTACTGGAGGTGTGGTCCTGGCATTGTTGCCAGTGTTATTAGCATTATTAAGAGATCCCTGGATCATGCTCCACGGAGTGGCCTGTGTGGGAACCAGCTCCATCACAAATCAGTGCTGGGATTCAGAGTGTCTGCCCTTGTGCCCTGCAATATGGGAGTCAGGTTTACATCCCTCTGTGTGTTTCTCTTCCTGTAGCTTTCCCAGGACTATGGCTTGCCTCTTGTTTTTTGGCTACACTGGGCTTTCATTGCTGCGCATAGGCTTTCTCTAGTGGCAGTGTGCGGGCTTCTCATTGCAGCAGCTTCTCTTGTGGACCATGGGCTCTAGAGCACGCTGGCTTCAGTAGTTACAATGCGTGGGCTCTGAAGAGAGGGCTCAGTAGTTGTGGCACACAGGCCCAGCTGTCCTGCAGCATGTTGGATCTTCCCGGACCAGGAACTAAACCAATGTCCCCTGCACTGGCAGGCAGATTCTTAATCACTGGACCACCAGGGAAGTCCTGGCTTGTTTCTCGTGAACAGCCATCCCTCCAGGGTCTAACTGACCTCCCTGCCCTTTGTGATGCCCCTCACCTGAGCCCTACAAAATACATTTTGTTTCTTACACAGCCTATATATTCTATAGAAGATGCTCAGCAATATTCCCACTGAATTTGGTGACCGTCCGCCTAGTTACTTTCACTTGATATGGTGACAAATGATGCAGATAACAATAATATCAGGAATTCAGTAGATATTAAGGGCATGGAAACAGATGCCAAACCATGGCAGATCTGAAGAAAATTCTGTGAAAACGTTCATGAAGTCTATGTCAGTGTCCCTGGCGGGGGAGTCTGGTCTTCTAGAGGACAATCCTGATATTATCTTTTAGATTATTCTCCCCATCTGGAACTCTGTAGGAAGCTTCTTGGAAGAACTCCAAAGGACATATATTTGAGAATTTCATTCCAGGAATAAAAAGTTATGATCTGACACAAACACGATTCCAACTTGCAGTGTTTCTATAAAGGCTTATTCAAAAGATGAGAGCTAAGTTTTTCAGCCACCCTGGTTAAATTACTACACTGGAACAGGGTGTGTTAAGTCTCTCTGTAGACATACAACAGAGCTTTCTATATCATGTCTGGCAACTTGGCTTCATTCGGTTCTGCTTTGAACTTTGTGACCCATTCAGAGGCTTGCCTGAGAGCCGATCTTGTTTTGGAAGCTCACGGTGGCATGGCGTCAAAAGGAATGCGCTTCAGATCTGACCTGAAAAAACAGCGCAGACTGTAGGTTTTGGCTCCTGAATCAGGATAGTCCTGTGTGATCCTGGCTGAACTGTTAAGACATTCTAGAGCTTCAGTTCTTCAGCTGCTGAATGGAAAAAAAGAAATCTATCCTTCTTAGCCTGACATCTTTATTCTGAAGATCAAATGAGGTAAAATGTTTTAAAAAACAGAAAGCACTTGTCTCTCTCCTGAAGGCTTTGCATGCACTGTTCTTATCTAGAACCAACTCCAACCCTGTCCAGCGGCTGGTCTGAAGCTATGGCTCTCTCTGCTCCAGCCACATTGATCTGCCCTATCCTGCCCATCTGTCTCAGGACCTTCGTGCCTGCCATGCCATTCGCATGGAACACTCTTTCCTCAGGTACTACACAGCTGCCTCCCTGACTTCCTTTAGGACTCTGCTCAAATGTCACCTCATCAGAAAGACCCTTTCTGGACACAATAAACAAAGTAACCTCCAAATCCCAGGAGTCCTCCATGTTCTTCAGAGCATGTGTGCAGTTTACCTGTTGATTATCTGACTAAAGGGCCTCCTTGGTGGCTCAGTGGTAAAGAATCTGCCTGGCCAACGTAAATTCGATCCCTAGGTCAGGAAGATCCCCTGGAGGAGGAAATGGCAACCAGCTCCAGTATTCTTGCTGGGACAGTTTCACAGACTGAGGAGACTGGCGGGCTACAAAATGTCAGTTCCATGAGAACAGGAGCTTTGCTTTGTTCTGCTATAATCCTAAAGATTAGAATATAGCATCCGTGCCCTCCTCCATCAAGAAGAAGAAGAAGAAAGTCAGGAGACAGCCATATCAGGAGAGGAGACAGGGTGGGCTGGGTGGAAGAGATTTCAGCTGGGCAGACCTACAGAACAAAGAGGAGGCCCCATGTTCCCTCCTGCTCTGACTCCCACCTCTTGGCTTAGATGTATTAGAGCAAATCCTTAGTGTAATTATGGGCATTTGAATTGTTTACTCCTTGTTAACCACCCTCTTTGCTCACTTAATTGGTTCAAAGCCTGTGGCATGAGTAACTAAGTGTGCAGCAATTTGGCACATGGTGAGAAGGCAGCGGCGATGTGCGCACAGTGAGGGCTCACTTGTAGTAGCCAGGCTCTAGGTGCAATCCTCACACAGAAACAGAGCTCACATGGGGCCACAGCACTCCTGATGTCCTGGCAAACACACCCGGTGGGACTTGCTCAACCCCTGCATCTTCATGCCAGGCTTCTCCATGGGTGCCCGATTGGTCATGTGGATTCCATGCTCTCTGAGTAGCCTACCCATGTGGGCAGAGTAATTCACACCCCTGCTTCAGGAGGAGTAAAATCCAGGCTGGCCTGGCTTCGGCTTGCCTGGCCACCTCACCTCACATGTCTTTCCTCTTCACCTAACTTCCACTTGCTCTCCTGTTGTGGTCCTGCCTCAGGCCCTTTGCACTGGCTGTTTCCCCATATCCTCACATGGCTACCTCTTCTGTGGATCAGCTTATATGGATGACTGGATGGACTGCATGAGCATGACATCAGGCAAGTCCTAGTCTTGGTTTGAATCTCCACTTCCTCATCTGATAAATGGGTAGATGGATTCAAGATCTATGTTCCTCTCTAAAACACATGTCTGAACACTATGTTAGTCATCTAATGAGGCTATAAAATTTTTTGGAGGCATTACAGGGCACTGGATCCTAGGGGCTAGGTAGATAGTGGTGAAGAAAAGAAGATAGAAATCCTGCCCTAAAGGGCTATACATGCTAGTGGAAGGAGATTAACAGACAATCCCTTGGTTCAGCTGGTAAAGAATCAGCCTCCAATGTGGGAGACCTGGGTTCAATCCCTGGTATCCACTCCAGTATTCTGGCCTGGAGAAGTCCATGTCCGTGGGGTTGCAAAGAGTTGGACATGACCAAACAATAAACATAGAAACAGAGAAATAAGATAATCTCATTTACTATATAATTTCACTTACTAATAAGTTCAGTAAGTGCTGTGATGATAAAAATTAATGAATGAGATAGAGAATAAGTGACAGCAGGCAGGTTTTGGTTAAAGCAGTCAAAGAGGGCCTCTTTGAGATAGTGACTTTTGAGTTGAGATCGAGAGAATAGTGAGCTGGGGCAATCATTCCAAGAAGCAGCAGTAACAGTAATTGCGGGGACCCAAAGAAGGGAAAGAGGTGTCATTTTCCAGAAACAGAAAGAGAGGGAAGATGACCAGCGGGCAAAAGACAGAGAATGAAGGTTTTGTCTAGGGGCCATGGTACCTTTGTACATTCATGTTAGGGGCCATGGGATGTCCAGGGAGGGTTTTAGGAGAACAGTGATTTACATCTTAGAGCAAATCATTCTGGCTGCTCCTCTGAGAACAGACTACAGCAAGACAAGAGTGGAGGCAGGGGAGTAGCTATCCAGGGAATAAAAGGCAACACCAGTATCTGGGTCAAAGGCAGAGAAGCTGGTCAAATTCGGGGCATGTTTTAGAGGTAGAGCTGGGAGCACTCACTGATGGGTTGGACGTGCTCATGAGAGAGGGAGAGGCATGTGGGAAACAGTTGATACACGTCTGATGAATAATAAACATGGCTCTGTGTTCCCTCCAGGAGGCTAGTTTGCCAAAGAGCTCGGCATCGGGGCTGAGGCACACCTGCAATGATGACAGAGTGATCTTTGTATTTCCCATCTGTCATTGTCCCGGAGGGTGGCAACCATGGGGGTTTTGTTGCTTTACCCCTGATGCCTAGGACAATGCCAGGCACAGAATGGCACTTTAATAGTTACAAATAGTCCCTGGAGCTTGTACCTCCCCAGGGACTTCACAGGGAGACTGAGCCAAGAAGGCCTTTCTGGGCTCACCAGCCACACGCAACCTCATGGTCTGACTGGTCCCTTGATGAACCAATCTGGGCAGATGAGGCACGCTTTCTATGTCCTCGCTGCCAAACCCAGATCACCCAGATCCTGCTTCCGGTCCCAGGCTCCCAATTCTGATGCAGTCTGCCTACTCTCCCAGCTCGAAATCATGCCCATCGCTTAAAATTTACCAGTAGTCTGGACCCCCAACTCCTTCTTCCCTTGTGGGTCACACACACACTCACAGAGGCCTTTGAGAGACTCGGGAGTCTGCTTCATACTAAGGGTGGAATTTCAATTATACGAGGGAAATGTTAGGGGCTGGGGTTCTTTGGAGATGGGGTGGCCTGTATTAATCCATGCTTCTTTTGCCTGAAGAGCACCCCACTTTGTCTACCACTGGGACTGGTATAGGAAAAAGAGATGCCTTTTTCTGAAGGTCCCCCCAAGCTACCTGCATATAAGGAGAGGGCTGCCCCCAGAAACTTCCCAGGAAAGAAACTTCAACCCTACCTTTCTTGGCCCAGCCTGACTCTGCAGGCTTCGCCCTGTTCCAGGGCTAATAAGAAAGACTGCCCCAAGGCACTGGGGCTTTGTATTAAATTTTTAATAGCCCCAGTGGGTTTGATCCTACACTCTTGGGAGAATTAGTCACTGCAGGTTCAAGTGAGGAATTTATGGACAGGCCTCAACAATCTGTTTCTAATTTGGGGATGGAAATTCTTTGATTCAAGAATCCCAGGAGGCAATATGGTATAGTCAAGGAGGCCTAGGTTCCAACTGTTCAACAAATTTTTTTAAATCTTCGTGCCTGGCGCTATGCTACTCCAAACTCCTGCTGCGACTCTGAAGCTGTGTGACCTTGGGCAGGTTCCTCCCCATCTCTGGGCCTTAGCCTCCTGATTTGTACATGACAGAGTGGGACTCTTTCCAACTCTGACGCCCTGCATCTGGATCTGTGAAGGACAAAGGACATCTCCAGCTGCAGCTGCTCCCCGGGAGGCCTCCCTTATGGAAAGTTAGCTTTGGAGGCAGAGCAACTGCTGGGTGCCCAAGCATGCCCTGCTCTGAAACCCTCCTTGGCCTCCTGCTGTTTGGGGAGGCACTGAAAGGGTTAAAGTTGGCTCAGTCAGTCAGGGAGAGACTCACTCAATCCCCTCCCTCTTCAGGTCCACTCCCCTTTTTGTTCTCAGGGATTTGCTCAGCTTGCTGAGGTTAGGTAAGCCTGCCTGCTGGGCCAGAGCCATGCCCCTCTGCCTCCCTGCTGTGAGAGTGCTGAACTGCTGAACTGTAGCAACTTGCCCTCGCTCTTCCCCCAGGCAAGAAATCTGAAGCTGCGGCAAGGGGTGGGGAAATCTTGGAACCTGAGACAGAGATCCTAGCTGCAGCCAGAAGTAGATCTGGAGATTATGGAGTCCAACTAACTCCTTTTAAGATGGGGAAACTGAGGCCCAGAGAGCGGACTTTTCTAGGTCCAGAGAGTCAGTTCAGTTCAGTTNGACAGAAGATGAGATGGTTGGATGGCATCACTGATTCAATAGACATGGGTTTGGGTGGATTCCAGGAGTTGGTGGACAGGGAGGCCTGGCGTGTTGTGGTTCATGGGGTCACAACAAGTCGGACACAACTGAGCAACTGAGCTGAACTGAACTGAACTACCTAAAGTCAAGCTATTCCTGGACTTCTCAGGTATATGAGTCAATTAATTTCTTTTATTATTTGCCTTCTTTCTCCCTAGTAATTTTTCTATCCATTTATTTATTTTTCCTTAAGCCAATCTAATTTTGGTTTCTGCCATTTGTAATCAAAGTTTCCTAATTGAGACTAAATAAAGAATGATGATAGTTATTGGGATAAATAATGTTAGCTGCTGACCTGATACCTATTTTTCCCTCGTTATCACTAACAGAACCCTGGATGGAGCACGGAAATAAGGAGAGATGGCATAGTAAGTCCCAAGAGAGATGTGACATTTCATCTAAGCTAATCATGGCACCCATGTTTCATATTTTTCAGAACCATTTGTACTGACAACAGTCATGTAACCCAATTTTAGACCATGAAACAAGGAGAAATCTGGGAAAGCAAACACATGGGAAAACAGACATAGCCAGCATCATTCTGTCTGTCTCTTTCTGCCTTGAAAGAAGACGTAATGACTGGAATTGCAGCATCGACATTGTGGCCAAGAAGCAGAGAGCAAAAAAAGCTGCAGTGACACCAGTCCTAACATCACTGAGTCACTAAGGGCAATAGCTGTCTACCTGTCTTTCTCTTGTAATAAAGAAAAACACCCATTTGTTTAGGATAACATTAATTGAATTTTCTGTTATTTGCAGCTCAAAGCATTCTTTAGGAACGAATCATCTTAGTCATGAAGAACTCGAGGAGCTACCCAGCAATATTACTGGCCCATAATTCAGACCGGAATCCTAAAATAAAACAAGGACTTCCCTGGTGGCACAGTGGATAGGAACCTGCCTCCAGTGCGGGGGACATGGGTGCAGTCCTTGGTCAAGGAAGATCCCACATGCTGCAGAGCCACCAAGCCCATACACCACAACTACAGAGCCTGAGTGCCATAGCTACTGAAGCTCGGGTGACCTAGAGCCCACACGCTGCAACAAGAGAAGCCCCTGCTCTCTGCAACTGGAGGAAGCCTTCACAAAAGCAGTGAAGACAAAAATAAATACATTTTAAAAAGAGTAAAACAAATAACATTTGTTGAGTGCAGCTATTGCGAAGAAGTGTGTAAAGTGCCTTCATGGCATACAACTTTATGTTTAGTCGCCATAACCTTACAAAGCAGATACTATTACTCACCTCATTTTATAGATCGGAGTGATAAAAAGATCTTTTTAGGCTCACATGGCTAAGAAGTGCTGGAAAAAAGGCTTCTGAGTAGTCATGGTAGTATGAATTCTATTTTATTTTATAAATATTTATGTATTTATTTTATAAAATATGTATTTTATTCATAGGAGAGACCCTTGCTTAGTAAATATATGTACTCATTGTCTACACAATGTAGATATGCAGTTATCTAACAGATTCACTATTATAAATAGAGCAAACCTAAAATAAGTGAGAGTTGACACTCTGCCAGTGAACAAAGAAAAAATACGGAAGAAAAAAAAAAAAGCCTGGCTCTTGCAGTGCAGGGGCAAATAGCCTAACATACCTTCACAGCCCTTAAGGACATTCCTGCCTTAACACTCAATTCAATCATTAATGTTTTATAATGGCCCTGAGTCATCAAACAAAGATGAAGCCATGCTTAGCCTCTTGTTTAGGAAGGCAGAGAAGCAGTAATACATCTAGGGAAGGTTCCCACCTGAAATGCTTAACAGAAGGTTTTAGAACATTAATCAGCAATACCTTTCCCCTCACCCTTCCCCAGTTCTCTCTGGAAAAATCAACTCACAGAATGCTTCCACCCCCAGGGGCCCAGAGGCCAAGGTAGTAGAGGACTGCATTTTTCATCACCGCCTTCCCAAGATGTTCCCTTCTCAAGCCTATAAATGTCAGCCAGCAGGTTTCTAGCATAGGGGATCTTAATTATTATCCCTGGGGGATACCAGTGGGCACTCAGAGCCAAGAACATAGCAACAGCGTGAAGACTTAAAGAGCAGGACTTGGTTGGGACCTCTGCTCATAGCCTGAGTTGAGATCAGGGGAAGTTGTACAAGTGGGAGAAGGATCCAAGAGAGGCAATTAAATTGATTCAATGTCAGGATGGACAGGAGTCACTGAGCAAAGGGCTTGAAGACAAAAATGACACAATGATGGACTTCCCTGGTGGTCTAATGGTCAAGACTCTGCTTCCACTGCTGCACAGCCACACACACACATGCACACACACACACACACGTACCCCAAAAGAATCAAGCAAAAAAACCACCACACCATGCCGAGACTAAATGTGGCCTCTGATGTCCGTAAATGCAACATGCTCTTTTAACAGATAGGAAAACTGAGGCTCAGAGAGGGAAAGGGATTTACTCAAGGTCACACAGCAAGGTAACAACAGAGCTCAGAGCTTTGTTTCCTGACTTTTGACCAGGGCAGAAGAGGGCACTGGACAAAAGTTTGAGTGTTGGAGAGGTTAGCTGACGCTTGTGTCCTGAGCTATGAAAGAAATATACCTGGCTGCAGTTTCTCTCACATCCTGGGCCCCCTCTTTGGGACTTCTGGAACTTCTCAGAGAGCAGGATCAGGTGGGGGCCCCTCTGAGATATTAATTCAACAAATATATATTGAGTATCTATTATATTCTCACAACAATGACGAAAGTAGGAAGCAGTGTCAGTACTCAAGAGGCTGTCAAACACAGTGGTTGAGACTACAGGTTCAGGAATCGTAAGGCAGGAGCCAAGCTGGGGGTCTCTTGTTTGCTGCCCCAAGACAGGTTTCAGAGGGAAAGACAGACAGGTAGACCCACACAACAGAGCCACACAGGCATAGGCAACGTGGCTTATGTATTCAAACACAGATGTAGACTGAACACACAGAAACACAGCCACACAGATGGATGCATAGACATCCATCTAGGTGTGCCCAGAGACACACACACAGCTGTCACATGCAGACACATGCACATGTGTACATACACACACAGAGCCTTCTCATTTCCCCCAAAAGCAAACTGCAGAGTCAGCAACTCTGGAGAATGTAACTACGTATTTTCCTGGAAAAACAGACTTCTTTAATGCTGCCTGACCCAAGACCAGGGCTGCCTGATCCCCCCCCTCACAACCCCTGCCACTCCCCTTGCTGCCAGTGTTTCCGAGTAGAGGCCAGAAACCAGGATGTGAGAGCACCTCCTGCCTGATTCACTCCTCTTGGCCCCAGAACTTCCTCTTCCCTGCTCAGAGCAGCTTCCCAGGACTCCCAGCTCCTCGACCTCTGCCCCTGCCTCATCCTGCATTAGCACAGCTCACAGGCCTGCGATTCGCACAAGTCAAGGCACAACCGAGGTAGGGATGGGGTGATTTGGGTGGGAAGTGGGTGTCATTATTAGGTAAGGGCCCAGGAGGAGGTAGGGGTGTGGGCTGTGTATCTTGAAGGGAGTATAAGGAATATGTACCAATATCTCCTGGTGGAGAGAGCTGGCTAGTGAGGGTAGAGGGAGGACCTAGTAGTAGCCCCGGCACTATCTTCAGTTAGGATAATCCTCCTGCTGGAGCTATAGGGCCCCACCCTGACCTACCCTGCCCATCCCCCAGCAGCATTTTCCCCTTGAGGCCAAGAGTCTATGGAATCGAAGGGACAGCTCACCCCAAGCCTGTGACCTTCCCCATCACTTCCCTCTGCATCAGGCCTCTGCCAGTTGGCTTTCTCCAAGGGCTGGCAGTGCATCCCAAGGGCTGTCGAAGACGGAGGAAGTTGGTGCTGTTTGCTGGGCAGGCGTTAGGGTGGTGTGGTGTTTTGGCTGAGAGGTGTCCTTGTGGAAAAGGAACAGGTATGAAGGGAAGGCAGGTGGGCTAGAGCCACCGGGCCTGGCATTTGGACCCTTGCTTGTCGCCCCACACTATTAAGGGTGAACCTGAAATTGGTCACTCCTGGTTCAAGGAGGTCTCCCAGAAGGGGTACACCAGGTTGAATTTCTATTCTAAAGCAAGAAGCATGAAGCTGAATGTCAGAGAACCCGGGTTCTGGCCAAGTTCTGCCTAAGAGTTCTGCTGAATAGGACTGTAGTCTCTGGGGTCAGAAACTCTGGGGGTTTCTAGCTGGGTGACCCCCAGTCAAGATTCCCTCTGTGAGCCTCAGTTTCCTCCTTCACTGTATGAAACCAGTAATTGTCTCTATCTCATGATGATTATGGAGAAGGAACTAGCAGCCCACTCCAGCATCCTTGCCTGGAGAATCCCCACGGACAGGTGGGCTATAGTCCATGGGGTCGCAGAGAGTCGGACACAACTGAGTGACTCACACACACACACACACACACACACACACACACACTGATTAATTAGCATGATCATCTGTGACCCTCCTAAGTCCCCTGCTTTCTCTGAGTCTCAGTTCTCTTTCAGGAAAGGGGGAGGGCTTGGTGATGCTAAATTCACTGATCTTTAAAAAAAAAAAAAATTTTTTTTTTAATCTTTTGGCCATGCCACACAGCATGTGGGATTTTAGTTCCCTGACTAGGGTTCGAATCTGCACCCCCTGCACTAAGAGTCTTAACCACTGGACCACCAGGGAAGTCCCTCAGTGATCTTTAAAGTTCCTTCAGATGCTCTTAGTTCAGAATTAGGTCCCAGGGATTTGCCTCTCAGTGACCTGAATGCCCCACCAACAGAGCACAGCAAGTACACAGGACATTCTCCAGCACCAGCTCTCTGCTCTAACTGGTGGCTTGAACCTACAGATCCTTGTCAAAGGGCTTGGGGAGGAAAGTGGTTCTCAGCGAAGCATACTTCCCACCCCAGGGCCTTTGCACATGCTCGTCCCTTGCTGGGAACACTCGTCACCTTTCATCTCTTACCAGTTAACTTCCAATTAGGTTTCAAGTCTTAAATGAAATATCATGTTGTCAGAAAAGTTCAGACCCTCTTTTACAGGTCCTTCTTGTTCCTTGTATCTATCCCGACCAATAGTCATACATCTTTGTAGATGACGTTGGATGTCACCTCCTCCAAGAGACCTTCTTTTCAATCCCATCAAGGTTCAGTGCCCTCCTGCTGTACTCCCAAAGCACCCAGCACTTTGCATTTCACCTTTCATCTTGGAGTTCTTTGTATTTCATCTTTGAGGGGTGGATAAAATGATGGAGGCACCAGATCAAGACAGGCTCCCCTGCTGCATGTGCTCACGGTGCTTCTTGCTCTCCTTTCACAAAATGCCCTGCACCTGTCCAGCTTGTCATGAATTATTCAATGTCTGTCTTCTCTCACTAGAGCAGGAACTTCCTGAGGCAGGAACCTACTTGCCTTCTGCATAGCTGTATCCCCAGCATATAGGACAGTGCTTAGCACATTGAAAGAATTATGAGGCTACATATCAACCTTTTCCACTCTGTGCATGCACACACACACACACACACACACACACACACACACACACACACTTTTATTCTCCATGTCTATGATAGTGCCTGGCACAAGGTAAAATTCTCGATGGGCACTTGTTGAAAGAATGAATACATGATTGATCTTTATAGGAGTTGAAGCTCTGGGAGGCCAAGGATCACACCTTCAGTGATGTTGTTTTCCATCTCCTTGTGAAAATAGGATCAAGCAAGATCCCCAGAGAAATGTCCCTGTTGTAGGACCAGATCTCCTGGCTTCCACTCCACACAGGCATAGCAAGGCCTCCATGTCCTCACTTCTCAACTGTTTATGATCTGCCCCATTCTCCCATCCAGCCCCAACCTTTCTTTCCATTCTTAATTTCCACAATCTCCCCTCAACCTTAGGTCTCAGTCATGGCTTCCCAAGTGGCGCTAGTGGTAAAGAATCCATCTGCCAAAGCAGGAGATAAGATCTCTTGGAGAAGGAAAAGGCCACCACTCCAATATTCTTGTCTGGAGTATCCCATGGACAGAGGAGCCTGGTGGGTTACAGTTCAGAGGGTTGCAAAGAGTCAGACACAACTGAAACAACTTAGCATGCATGCATGTGACTTACTATGCAAAGCACAGGGCCCCTCCCATAGTTTCCTGAAGCCCCCTGGTTTTCCCCACTGTCCCATAGCTACTGTGGAGAGGCAGAAGAAGAGATGTACAAGTTCACTGGCATAGAGGAAACGCCATCTAAAAAGTGATATTTGACCCTGGCCTCGAAGGGTAACCCTCTAGCCAGGCTGAGACTGTGAGGGGGTGGAGTGGAAAAAAGCAAAGGGAGAAAAGGCATTTCAGGCAGAGAGAATGGTCAGCAAAAGCTCAAGGCAGAACCAACTGAAATTCTTGGCAATGTGGCCTCCCTGCTAAGAACACTGGGGTCCAGCATTATGGGGGTAGCAGAAGGATTGGCAGGGGCTGGAAGAAAATTTGAATCTGGTATCATTTTAGAGAAAGTAAGTAGTCATATCACAAGCAGTAGAGATACTAAGATCTGATCTTTCCTTTTAAAGAGACTGTTGTATAACTGAGCATGGGACCTTGCCTTTCTTGGTCCTCAGTTTCCTGATCTTCCAGATGAATGTTTTGGATGAGAAAAACCTTCCATCTCTTTCCAGCTCTGAAGTCCTGTGACTGAAACTGAAGTCTTCTCTTGGCTTCTCATTCCTGTTCTGGGCCAGTCCTGGTGAGCAGATATGAGATCAGTCTTGCAGATTTCAAGACAAATGAGGGCTCTGTCTGTGCAGCTGGTATACACTTCCCATGCCCGGGGCTTTGCTCTTATGCTGTGTGCAGCCGACTGTCACCGCGTCCATGGTGCCACCAGCTCCTCCTGGCCTTTACTCCTCTGAGCTCCTGGAGTGTTCTCGGAGTCTGGCCAGGGGGAAGGTAGCACAGCAGGTCAGGAAGGCTAGGTGGGCAAGAGGGATCCTACCGAGGGCTGGCAGGGCATTTCGGACCCCCTGACGGTCCCTGGCTCAGTAGTCAGGCTTCTTTTTTTCCTATACCCACATTTTTTTTCTTTTTTTCAGCCAATGGATTTTGGAATGAGTCAGACCTGGCTTTGAATTCTCTCCTTGCCACTTACTAGCTGTAGGCATTTGGCCTAGTTTAGTTGTATGTTTACTAGTTATTTCATTTGACCGCTAGCTCAATTTTCTTGTTGATGCATTCATGTATGCATTCTTCAACAAATGCTTATTTTTTATTTAAAAAATTTTACTGGAGTATAATTGCTCTGTAAATGTTGCGTTACATTATACATTATACACAACACACAAATGTTGTGTTACATTATACATTAATGTTCTGCTGAGCAATGAACTAACTCAGGTATATGTATATGTATATATATATGTATCCCCTCCCTCTGGAGCCTCCCTCCCACTGCCACCCCCCATCCCACCCATCTAGGTCATCAAAGAGCACCGAGCTTAGCTCCCTCTGCTATACAGCTGGTTCCGCTAGCTGTCTATTGGACACATGGTAGTATATATATGTCAAACCTAATCTCCCAGCTCATCCCACCTCCCCTTCCCCACTGTGTCCACATGTCTGTTTTCTGCATCTGTGTCTTTGTTACTGCCCTGGAACTAGGTTAATCTGTACTATTTTTATAGGTTCCACATATATGCATTAATATACAATATTTGTTTTTCTGACTTACTTCACTCTCTATGACAAACTCTAGTCCATCCACATCTCTACAAATGACCCAGTTGTACTGAACGCCTACTATGACACACTCAATGCAAGGGGTGCAGTGGTCAACAAGCTGACCCTTACTGCCCTCATGACAGTGTGACAGGAGTGTTCATCTGCATGTCCAGCACAATGGCCACTAACCACTCATGACTATAGAGCACTGGAAATTTGGTTAGACTAGGAAACTGAAGACAGAGGAAATGAATTTTTTAATTTTACTTTTTATTAATTTAAATTTAAAAGCACATATTTGGTTCACTTTTAAGTATGTTTGATATAACTCAGAAATGTGAAGCTATTTTTTCAAATGTAAACCTTATGAAATCTAAACACAGGTCAAATCTTGCTTATGAAAATTTAGCATTTGAATCAAGATGTTCTGGACATGTATAAGAACACATTGGCTTTTAAAGTGTTAGTAAGAAAAAAAAAGAATAGAAAAATATCTCACTAGTAAAATTGATTTCAAGTTGGATAGAATACCGTTTTTGAAATACTGAGTTATCTAAAAATGTTACCAAAATGAATTTCACCTGATTCTTTTAACTTTTTTTAATGTGACTCCTGGAAGTTTTATATCACATATGTGGATACATGGTATTTCTATTGGACAGTGCTGTGTCAGCCAATTAACCAATGCAACATCAACTTAAAAGATTGTTCAGTTCAATTCAGTTGCTCAGTTGTGTCTGACTCTTTGCATCCCCATGGACTGCAGACTGTGAGCATTAAATGAGGATTTATCTAAAGTGCTTAATTCAGGATAAGTACTCAGTCAATATTAGCTAATTCTGAATGTCAGACATTGGGCTGTCCCCCACATCACCCTTTTCTGTCATCTTGACATTGGTGCCTTCTTGGGGCCAAGACCTCGTTCCCCTGGTTGAGGGTGACTTTTTTCCCCAGGAGTCTCTTGGGCCTTTCCTGTAAATAAGGTCTTCCCCATCCCACCTCTCAGTCTTCCAGACACTCCAAAGGGTAGCTGCTACAACAAGGCTCCACTTGATGCCATCTGTCTTCTCCTTCCCAGGAGGGCATACTCTCTGCCCTACCTGAAAATCTGACCCATTCTCCAGAAATTTCTAAGTCACTTTTGGATTTCACAGGTTGATAATATTTCCCAGAATTTTGTGGGCCCAATACAGGATTGCTTTTCTTCTCTCTCCCTCTCTCTCTCTTTGGCTAAATAAAGTCTTTAAAAATTACTGTCTTCTATCACCTTATTTCACAAATGAAAGAACAATTCTAAAAAAAATGGGACTCTTTTGGGTAGAATTTGGGAAATCCCGTGGATAGAGGAGCCTGGTGGGCTAAAATCCATAGGGCCCCTGAGAGTCTGACGTGACTGAGCGTGCACACACACGCACATGACAGGCTAATTCCAAAATTTATATGCAAATACCAGGAACATGGAAAAGCCAAAGCAATTTTGAAAAAGAAGAGCGGAAGAACTCATGCTTCTCAATTTCAAAACTTAACTTCAAAGTCACAGTAATCAAGACAGTGTGGTACTGGCATAAGGATAGACATATAGGTCAATGAAAAGAAATCAAAAGCTCAGAGATAAAACCTTACACTTATGGGCAATTGATCTTGATAATGGCACCGAAACAATTCAAGGCGGGACATAATAGCCTTTTCAACAAACAGTTCTGGGATAACTAGAGACACAAATGGAAAAGAATTAATTTGGACCCCTATATAGTATCATACACAAAACAGCTCAATATGGACCGTAGACATAAAGGGCTCCAAAATCAGAAAATATCAGTGAGAATCTCTGCAACTCTGGATTAGGCAATAATTTTCTAGGTATAATACCTGAAGCATAAGGAATTCAAGAAAAAAAATTTATTAACTGGAGATCAAAATTAAAAACTTGTGTGTTTTAAATGATGCCATCCAACAAGTGAAAGGACAACCGACATAACTGGAAAAAAAGCTTATACATTGTATTTGTTATAAGGGATTTTATCCGGAATATATAAAGAACTCTTACAACTCAACAACATAAAGACAAATAATCTAATTCTAAAATGGGTAAATGATTTGAATACACAAAAAGATACACAAATGGTCAATAAGCACATGAAAGGATCCTCAACGTTAGTCAGTAGGGAAATTAGGGAAATTAATCCCTCAGTCATTAGGGAAATGCAAATCAAAACTCCAGCACAATACAACTTCATACCTACTGGGATGGCTATGATCAAGAAGGCAAATAATAACAAGTGTTGGCAAGGACATAGAGCAATCAGAAACCTTATACATTGCTGGCAGGAATGCACAAAAATGGCCACTCTGGGAAACAGTTTGGCAGTTTTTCAAAATGCTAAGGATAGAGTTACCATATGACACAGTCTTTCCACCCAGGAGAAATGAAAACATGTCAAAAAAGCCCCCCAAAAAACAAAAAAACCCACTCCAAACATATATGTTCATAGCAGCGTTATTCCTAACAGCTAAAAAAGTAGAAAAGTCCAAGTATCCATCAACTGATACAGGGATAAACAAAGTGGGGGATACTTGTACTTGGAATCTTATTTAGCCACAGAAAGGAATGAAGTACATGTCACCACAGGAACGAACCTCAAAACCATTACACTCAGTGAAAAGAACACATCTAGTATGCTTTTATTTATTTGAAATGTCTGGATTAGGCAAATCTNAAAAGTCCAAGTATCCATCAACTGATACAGGGATAAACAAAGTGGGGGATACTTGTACTTGGAATCTTATTTAGCCACAGAAAGGAATGAAGTACATGTCACCACAGGAACGAACCTCAAAACCATTACACTCAGTGAAAAGAACACATCTAGTATGCTTTTATTTATTTGAAATGTCTGGATTAGGCAAATCTGCAGAGGCCGAAAGTAGATTAGAGGTTAGCAGGGGCTGAAGGGGAGGGACGGGGATTGGGGAGTGACCACTAGTGGGTATGAAATTTGGGGGCAGGGGTAATAAAAAAGCTCTAAAATTCTCCTAGGTGAACATTGCCTAACTATGTAATAAATCAAAAGCCATTGACCTGTATACTTTAAATAGGTGAATCTCATGGCATGTAAATGGTATCTCATTAAGGCCAGAAACCATAAAAGTGG
>SJYA01001296.1:1008768-1086172 GCA_006410615.1 Neotragus moschatus
CCACACTGCATGCCTCTCTCTGAGAAGGAGACTGCCTAGACTGGAAGATCTCTAGGGATCACTCACTCTAGTCCTTTCCAAACATATTTTAGAAGTGGGATCAGTCTTTACATGAAACTAAAATAATAATAACCATGATAGCAGCTAACAATTATTGAACCTTTACCATAAGCCAGTTCCATCTAAAGTATCTCATGTGCATTATCTCCTTCAATAACCCTTGATGTGCTCAAGGCCTGTTAGTAAGCAGCAGAGCCCTCTGCTCCAGCCTGTTAGTTAAACACAAAACACCTGTGCTCTGAATCCTGGGACAGCTAAAAAGGGCCTGATCACAAGCGTTTGCATTTTAGATCCTAGACAGGTTACTTAACAGCTCAGAGCCTCAGTTTCCTCATCTCTAAGATATATATGTGCTCATGATCAAATACTAAGCAGGGTAATTACACTAAGCGCTTTGCACACATTAGCGTGTAATCCGCCCAACATCGTGGGAGGGCTCAGTGTTTGTTTTCATTATTACTACACATTACCTCCTCATGAAGAAGCCCAGAGGGTGAAGTGGATTCAAGAAGGGCTATTCTGGTTAAAAAGAACAGGAACACCACTGCTTTCTGTCTTATCTTCTGTTGCCCCTTCCCCCAAGGCAACCTTAAGAACCCCTCTTTAGGACTCTAGGGCTCCTTGAAGTATAGTTTGAAACTATGCTTCTCAGCATATTCTCACTCACTGCACAGATGAGAAAACTGAGGCTCAGAGAGGGTAGGATACTGGTTCAAGGTGACACAGTCACTCAGGGGCAGAGATGGGACTGTAACCCTGGATTCCTGGCTCCCAACTGGGTTGTTGCTGAGGCAACTGGGGTCCCCAGGTCTCCCTGCTGCCTCAGAAGAGGTTGTGTGGCTGCCAGAACTCCCAGGTTGGGCTCCCTACCCTCCTCCAGTCTCAAAGATAATCCTTTAAAGAATTAAGTGCAGCAATTATGTGGCTGAGACAGACGTTTTGTTACTTTTTGGTAACCAGTCTTGCAGAGTCTCATTTACTGTCAGTTGAGTGCTCAGAGAGAAACCCTCTTGCTTTCCCCATCTCCATCAGAATTTCCTCCCCACCGCTTTCCCTTCAATTCACAGCAACGTCCTGGATGGGCAACCCTCCACAGCACCTCCTCTCACGGCGCGCTTCCAGTTAGCACAGCAGACGGGCACCGAACAAGCAAAAAGCAGAGCAAAACCCTGAAGGAGAAATAGTCTCTAGTTACCTTCCAGTGTGCGGCTCTCTTGTTCGGAGTAGAGCAAGGAGTTGAGTCTGGGAGGAAGCACAGCCCGGCTGTTGCTCTTCCTTCTGCCTGGAACGTTCCTCTCTGATCTTGTGGCTGGCTTCTTCTCAATCTGGGTCCTGTCCAGGGTCATTTGTTCAGGGTGGCCTTCCGTGGCCACCCCACCAGAGCGGGGCCAGGCTACTCTGACCCTTCTGCTTTCTTTAAAACACACAGCTCGCTCCAATCACCCAACTGATTGATTTGCTGANAAAGTAGAGCAAGGAGTTGGGAGGAAGCACAGCCCGGCTGTTGCTCTTCCTTCTGCCTGAAACGTTCCTCTCTGATCTTGTGGCTGGCTTCTCACTCTGGGTCCCGTCCCAGGTCATTTGTTCAGGGTGGCCTTCTGTGGCCACCCCACCAGAGCGGGGCCAAGCTACTCTGACCCTTCTGCTTTCTTTAAAACACACAGCTCGCTCCAATCACCCAACTGATTGATTTGCTGATGCTTTTATTCTCTGCCTCCTCCCCTCCGCTGGAAAGTCCGACGGGCAGGAAGCGTGTCTGTCTCGCTCACTTACTGCAGGCCCAGCACATGGAGCAGTGATTGACATGTGTAGGGATTCCAGGTAAGCGTGTATGTGTTTTCTTAGTCACGCCACTCTTTGTGACCCCATGGACTGTAGCCCCCCAGGTTCCTGTGTCCATAGAACTTTTCAGGAAAGAATTCTGGAGTGGGTTGTCATTTCCTACTCCAGGGATCCATACTACTTGTTAAATGAATAAGAGGAGGAAGGAATTGGAGAGCAAAGTGCAAAGAACAGAGAGTTAAGAAAGAATTCCTGTTCCATGTCTGTCACTAACTTGCAGTGGGACCTTGGGCAAGTTTCTTAGCCTCTTTGGTTCACTATGTTGTCTTCAATTGCAAAATTAAAGAATTGGAGTTAGCATGGGCTGCATGCTCACATCTCCCTATAATACTTTTCACACTGAAGTATAATTTTCTTTTTAGACAGCCATCTTACCCACTAAGTGCTATGTTCTTAGGGACAGAGACCAAGTTTTAGTCTCCAATCTAACCTTGCACAGGGTGCTGAACATACAAGGGCGCTATAGTGTTGGATGAGTGAGTGAATGGATAGATGGGTGGATGGATGGGTGGATGGGTGGGTGGAAATCAGGAGTAGACTCCTTCCAGTAGTAGAGACTTAGGGTTCTAGTAAGCAGGGGCAATTAAAAGAGGAAGTAGTTATCCAGGTCTCTGCCTCCTTTGGCGTTTCAGCTTGATATGCTCCTTTGTCTTCCCAAATCCATTTGGAGGGGTTCAGGCNTAGTGTTGGATGAGTGAGTGAATGGATAGATGGGTGGATGGATGGGTGGATGGGTGGGTGGAAGTCAGGAGTAGACTCCTTCCAGTAGTAGAGACTTAGGGTTCTAGTAAGCAGGGGCAACTAAAAGAGGAAGTAGGTATCCAGGTCTCTGCCTCCTTTGGCGTTTCAGCTTGATATGCTCCTTTGTCTTCCCAAATCCATTTGGAGGGGTTCAGGCTGTTCCTGCTTCCCCAACTCCTAAGGCAGAGAACCATCTGCTCCATCAGAGATAAGACCATGAAAGAAATGGGACTTCTTGGTGGTCCAATGACTCAGACTCCAAGATCCCAATGCAGGGGCCCCAGGTTCAATCACTGGTGAGGGAACTAGATCCTATATGCTGCAACTAAAGATCCTGTGTGTCACAACTAAGACACAGAGCAGCCAAATAAATAATAAATATATTAAAGAAAAGACCATGGAAGGAGTGGTACAAAGGTAGCATACAACACAATCTGATTAAGGAGTTCAAGACAGCAAATTATCCAAACAGCACAGTGTGTAAAGTTGATATGGCAACAATCCAGTAGACTGGGGGCAGCTAGAGCATAGTCTGGTGTCCTTTTTCTGCAAAAAGCTGGATGGTAAATATTTTAGGCTTTTTGAGCCATACTCTCTCTGTTTTAGCTCCTCAACTCTGTAGCCACAGATAATTCCTAAATGAGTGAGCATGGCTGTATTCCAAGAAATCTAGGTATGGACACTGAAATTTGAATTTCATCTAATTATCATGTAACACAATGTATTATGCTTGATTTTATTTTCTCTAGCTATTTGTAAATCTCACAGCCATCCTTAGCTTGCAAGCAGTACAAAAACAAGTGATGGGTTGGACTGGCCCCTGACCTAGAAAGGACAAGACAGTGTTGGGGAGCTTCTCTGAGAGGCTTTCTGCAGGAGTGACAGAGAGGCCAGGGAAGGATTTGGATAGGAGAGCAGCAGAGGTTCGGGTCTGAGGTGAGCAGGCAGGGCACCAGCTCAAATGCCAGCAGAGGTGAGGATGACGCAGGGCATGAGTGAGGCCGGCCAGGAGGGGCTGGGGGAACTCACACGCCCATGTCCCATCTGTCAAGACCAGCAGCATCTAAGCTCCAGTCCTTTATTGCCAACATGCCCATTTGTCAGATATCCAAAGTTTCAAGAGAAGTCTGGATTATTCTGAAAGGAAATATGGAAAAACAAACAAATAAACAACAGAGTAGTCCAAACAGAACCTGAGAAGGAGTGATTGTGGCTTATGGACCATTAGTTTGCTATTCTGGGCTTTGGATGTTTACGGAGAGCATTCAAAATGGAGTGAGAGGGAAAACTTCTGAACTTGGGTGCATACTCCAAAGATAGACGAACACTAGGAAGAGGGGACTGAAGCCCACTGGATAAACAAGGCCTATATTCCCAAATAGCCCATTTCCCTGAAATATTTTGGAGGAAATCATTGTTAAAGTCTAAGCATATTTGGTTAGATTGCNGGAGTGAGAGGGAAAACTTCTGAACTTGGGTGCATACTCCAAAGATAGACGAACACTAGGAAGAGGGGACTGAAGCCCACTGGATAAACAAGGCCTATATTCCCAAATAGCCCATTTCCCTGAAATATTTTGGAGGAAATCATTGTTAAAGTCTAAGCATATTTGGTTAGATTGCAGAACTTAAATCTTTTCCTTTTTTTTAATTAAATTTTTTTCTTAAATTGGCATTACATATAATAAAGTTCACTGATCTTATTAAGTACAATGGATTAATTTTGTTGGTTCCTAAACTTCATGTACGTGAGTCATACAGAAAATGCTACCCGGGGTCTGGCTTGCTTCCCTCGACCTTGTCTGAGATCATTCATGTCACTATGGGTAACAGTGGTCTGCTATTTTCTGTGCTCACATACTATTGCTCCATTTACTGATTTTACGGTTAGTGGGCATTTCGTTTGTTTCCAGTTTATGGATTCTATAAATGGCATCACTATCACCATTCCTGTATGCGTCTTTTTGTGGACATAAGCACTCACTTCCCTGGGCTGTGGACTTGCTGGCAGTCTGGAAGGATGTGCTTGCTGTGAGTGGTTTCAGATTCTGCCTCCAGGTCCTCAGGGGCCCAAGCCCTCTTTCTTTTGCAGTTAGATGCCCCCACTGGAACATTTGAGAACACTGGTATGAGGTGGGGGGTGGGGAGCAAAAACATGGCATGAAGAACCAGAAGTCAGCAGTCAACACGTGGTACAGCGTCAGTACCATGATACAGATCAGTGGATCACACAGTATCAGCATCGTTTTGTACCTTCACTAAGAAAAACAAGCTGAGTTGTCTGAGATCAAGTAGATTTTAAGGGGAGACCCTGGGTTTAAATCCAGATTCATCCAACTCTAGAGTCATGCCGCTAATTGCTCTGCTCTAAAACCTGGGAGTGGGCACCTATATTTTCACTCACCCAGCATCCATTCCTTTCTTTTTGCTAACAGCATCCGGGTTGTGTTTTGGAGAGGCATCCAGGGACTATCTGATGCAGTCTTAGTGGGCTGTCACTCTGGCAATCCTCAGCCCTGGGCCAAGGTGTAGGCTTAGCACTAGAATGAGGGGAGTCAGGTAACGAAGGGCCCCAGGATGAAAATTTTAAGGATGCACTCACTGTCTATTGTTGTGTTAGTTGCTCAGCCGTATCTGACTCTTGGTGACCCCATGAACTGTAGCCCTCCAGGCTCCTCTGTCCATGGAATTCTCCAGGCAAGGATACTGGTGTGGGTTGCCATTTCCATCTCCAGGGGATTCTCCTGGCCCAGGGATAGAACCCAGGTCTCCTGCATTGCAGGCAGATTGTTTACTGTCTAAGCTCTCACTCTCAAGGCATACAAGTGTGGGGTCAGCCTCTTCCTCATCTCAGTTCTACAGGGGACCCAAGCTCAGCCAGCCCAGCCCCCAGAAGCAATCTGGATTTTGAGATTGCTCACAGAGATAAGGGGCATCCTTCCTGTGGTGATGGTCTGAGTTGATCACCCATCCACTCCTGGCTCTTGTCTTTTAGGAACTCTAGCTGTGAACCCTATACTCTCATTCTGTGTCGCTCATAACTGTGCATTAATTTCCCCTTCTGTGTAGTTCAGTTCAGTTCAGTCACTCAGTCATGTCCGACTCTTTGCGACCTCATGAATCGAAGCATGCCATGCCTCCCTGTCCATCACCAACTCCCGGAGTTCACTCAGACTCATGTCCATCGAGTCAGTGATGCCATCCAGCCATCTCATCCTCGATCGTCCCCTTCTCCTCCTGCCCCCAATCCTTCCCAGCATCAGAGTCTTTTCCAATGAGTCAACTCTTCTCATGNTTCCAGTCCAGCGTTTCTCATGATGTACGCTGCATAGAAGTTAAATAAGCAGGGTGACAATATACAGCCGTGACGTACTCTTTTTCCTATTTGGAACCATCTGTTGTTCCATGTCCAGTTCTAACTGTTGATTCCTGACCTGCATACAGATTTCTCAAGAGGCTATGCAAAATTGGCTTTTAAGGAAGACACTGTGTGCTCTGGAGCATATTGTCTGATGCTTCAAAGTCTCATTTACTCCATCTGGAAAATGGGGATTCAATGCTTAGCACTCCAGCTGGAAAATATGGCGAGTCCCTGGATAAGGGATACCTCTAGGCATTGCTTCCCAGCCTTGGCTCCATGTTGGTACCACATACTGAGACTTAACAGCCTGATGCCTAGGCTTGCAGACATTCACAGTCTCTGGGGTGGGCTCACATAACAATATTTTGTAAAGTTCCACAGGTGATTCCAGGGAGTTATGAGGGCAAGAACAACTGCTCTAAACAATGCAGGATTTCTGTGGGTAATTAGCAGCTCCACTGCTCTTGCATTGCCCCCGTGGCTCCACACCTGGAACTTCAGCATTGCATCAGCATGGCCCTCATCTGGGCAGCAGGCAGATGGGAGGAGAAGCAAGAATCTCTTATCTCTACTAGGCCTCTCTTATCCCTAGGTTTTCAAGGATCCCAGCAGCAGCCTGGTGAAAGCCAGAGGGCTTAGTTTAAAATCCTCAGGCAATTGGAGAGGCTTGTGTCTCGGAGTTGCTGAGGAGTATGCAGTCTTAGAGCCTAAGGCCGTGGAGAGGTCATGGTGGCCATTTCCTTGTAGGAAGCATTGGCAGGGCCCCTGGAATAGGCAGCAGGAGACCTGGGTTCAGGTCTCAATTCTGCCAATGGGATATCAACCAGTGAGCCGGGGCAAACGTCAACAGCTGCAAAATGAACAGATATTTATTGAAGAATCACTGTATGCAAGGCATCAAGCTGGTATCTTCAACTGGGGCATGTTAAAGGACTCTGAATTAGAAGACAAAACTGGGACCCCAGAATCTGTACTTGTCAGTGGGCACCCAAGTGATTCTGGTATTGTGGGCCCTTGGATACTGACCCTGAGGCTGAGTGATCCAAGGGATTCCAAGGAGGAAGCAGAGTTGAGCCTCACAGCAGAAGGTGCTGTGTCAGGGAGGAGTAGAATGTTTTGGATGATGAGACAAAGTGAGTGAAGTGAGACACCGACCTCAAGCCGTCTCCTAATATCAGGCCTTCAGTAACTCAACAGCTACTTGATGGGGTAGGACCTACTGCTGTGTAATATACATCCCAGCTCCTCTGTCTTTTCCTCCACCAGCCAGTCTTGCATTGTCCTCTTTGTATATCTAGGACCAAGAACTCCTTTAGATTTGCTTATTTCCACACTCTTCTGACACTTACATGTAGCTTTATACAGTTTCCCTTCTCATCTACTATTTGAGGCAGTTCTTATAATTTCCTAGTTAACACAGCAGACTGGACTGATCATCTCTGTTTTTCAGTACAAAACTCTCATGGATACACGGTCAGTAAGAATAAGGAAATAAAAGGTCCCAAATCCGAATTTAGGCATCAGACCTATATCCAATGACCCTAGACTAAGATGATCTGTCTGTCTCTCTGCTTACTTACCCATTTGTCCCTCATCCAGCCAGCCAGCCAGCCACATGTCCATCCAACCCCGCATTGCTAACTTATTCTCGTCTGCTTATTTCTGCCATCTATTTAATATGCTCATCTATTTCCGTTTGGGCTTTCTTGGTGGCTCAGTGGTAAAGAATCCACCTGCCAATGCAGGAGACATGGGTTCAATCCTGCCCTGGGGCAGGAAGATCCTTTAAGGAAGGAAATGGCAGCCCACTCCAAAATTCTTGCTTGGGAAATCCCATGGACAGAGGAACCTGGCAGGCTACAGTCCATGGGGTTGCAAAGAGTCAAACACGACTTCTTATTTACTAAACAACAATTTCTGTTTATCCATTTAACACAACTGGTGTCTATAACAAGTTGTTTATTGCAAATATTTATCGAGCCTGCTGTATATCCCATTACCCCTACTTGCATCTCCTGCTTCTACTCTCCACATACCTCATCTTCCCTCTGAATGCTTTCTCTGCTGACCTTTTTGCAGTACCCTTAGTTTATGTGACCACAGCCTCTACTTGCCTGTCTCCTAACCCACACTCTCCCCTGATCGCTTGTGACCTGACCCCTTGTCTTTCCATGACTGTCCCAACCTGGTTCCATTCCTCCCCGGGCTAGACTTCAGGGAATTATTGATTGACTCGATGACTGGACCCCCAGCTGGGCTGTTTGCAACTCCAGGGCAAGGACCACGTCTCTTTCAGGGTTCCACCCTTCTCAGTTTCCAGTCTAGGGCTAGGCACACGCTGTGCATTTTGTTCATACTGGCTGGCTGGAATTTGCAGTCCTTGGGAGTTGGAGGGGTCTTTTCAACTATTATTCATTTGACAAATCTTGCATGATTTGTCTTGCTAGATGCTCTTGCCAGGCCTAGAGATTAATGAGTACAACCTTCTGTGCAGATGAGGAGAGGGAAGCCCTGGGAATAACAGGGCTCCGTCAAGGTCCCACAGCTGAGGCAGAACCTTGAGCACAGTGAAGAGAACGTCACTACTCTGGACCATGATGGCTCCCGGGCTCCTGCCAGAGCCAGAAAGCATGTGCTTAAAGGTGTCCACAGAGGAGGTGTTGGGAAACTCGGGCTGCTTCAGCAAGTCACACCAATCAGTCCCCAGCGAGAGCCACAGGGAGCTCCCTTCCGGGTGGCAGGAGAGCCTGAGTTAGCTTCACCTGCACAGATGACATCAGGGTGAACAGGGGCTGGCAAGGGAGAGGAGTGGCCCTGAGGGCTCTAAAAGAAGGAAAGCAGGGGACCCTAGCTGGCTCCCAGGGTATCACACCCCTGAGACAGGATATCTGAGCAATGGAGTCCATGGCCAAGTACCGAGGACCCTCTAATTAGGCTGGACTTTTCCTCGCTGTTGGAAATATCTGCTCTCCTTGCCCCTACCCTATGCTAAAATCAGACTCATAAGATATGATGTTAGAGTTTATCTGTCTCTGAGGTTCTCAAACTTGAGAGAGCCCCAGAATGAGCTCCAAGCCCAGGTTGCTCCATGAAAAGACCCCAAGACACACCACTGAGTGAAAAAGTTGCAGCAGGACACATAATATACTGCTTTAACAACCCACCCAACTCCCTGAATCTTCCCTGATGGCTCAGAGGTTAAAGCGTCTGCCTCTAATGCTGAAGACACGGGTTCGATCTCTGGGTTGGGAAGATCCCCTGGAGAAGGAAATGGTAACCCACTCCCATGGGTTGGAGAATCCCATGGACAGAGAAGCCTGGTAGGCTACGGTCCACAGGGTCGCAAAGAGTCGGACAAAACAGAGTGGTCACTTCACTCACCCCCTGAAAGCAAGCAAAAGCCCCCAGTGCTATATATCTCCTACTGGTATATTTCTGTATGAATGTAAGAAGGGTTACACGCCTAAATAATTACATTGTTTGCCTTTGAAGAAGGTATTGCTGGTGGTGGCAAAGAGGCCTTTATTTGAGAAGGAAAATATACCATGTAAATGCAACACTTAAAGATTTTTCCAATTTTTTTTTCACCCATCTTATCTGGTTGGAAGTCTGAGAATCTGCATTTTAGCAACGTTTCTCTGCTTCTGTACAGTTGACCCATGAATTGCACTTTGAGAAAAGCTGGTCTAGTCCCATCATTGTACAGATAAGTTGAGAGTCAGAGAGTCAGGAAACTACCTAAGACCACACAGCATGATTGTGACTGAGCTGGGACTTGAGCCCAGGAGGTTTTACTCCACGGCACTCTCTTGTACGTGATGACGTGAGAAGGAAACTCAGGAAAAGAGTGGAGACTGGGGCCAGGGCATGGGTGTCCACAGGCAGAGTGTGAGCAACCGGAGCTCAGTGTACCCTGGGGACTGTGCCCATTGGCAGCCTCTGTGCTGGAGAGGGATACGGGGATGGTGGGGAGGTGAGGAGGAGGCAAGAGGGGGAATTATTACTCATCTTTATCATTTCTTCTCAAGCCAGCCTGGTCTCGGGTCCCTCTTCCTTTCTGGATTTCCCTGCCTTGTGCAGCTCACTGCTGAGGCCCTCCTGTTTCCAGCAGGTGCAGCGGGTCCCGTTTGGGGCAGCCTTGTGACTAGGTAACCTTGGGCATTTGTTTTCCTTTTCTTGACTGCATCTTCATCTTTCATTTATACAGTGGACTGGGCTTCCCTGGTGGCTCAGTGCTAAAGAATCCATCTGCAATGCAGGAGATGCAGGTTCAACCCCTGGGTCAGGAAGATCCCCTGAAGAAGGAAATGACAACCCACCTCAGTATTCTTGCCTGGAAAGTTCCATGGACAAAGGAGTCTGGCAGGGTACAGTCCATGGGGTCACAAAGAGTTGGACATGACTGACTAAACAGCAACAAATATGCAGAGGCTCCCAGACCTGACTCGGCACCCTCTTAGAGACTCATTTAAAATCCGGAAAGCTGGGCTTCCCCGGTGGCTCAGAGGTGGAGAGTCCGCCCGCCAGTGCAGGAGACATAGGTTGCATCCCTGATCCAGGAGGATCCCACCTGATGCAGAGCAACTGAGCCATGGGCAACAACTATTGAGCCTGTGCTCCAGAGCCCAGGACCTGCAGCTACTGCAGCCCACATGCCCCAGAGCCCACGCTCAGCAACAAGAGAAGCCAGCGCACTGAAATGAGAGGCCCACACACCCCTACTAGAGAGCAGCCCCCATCTGCCAGAACTAGACAAAACCTTCTAGCATTGGAGACCCAGCACAGCCAAAAATAAATGAATAAGTTAATTTTTAAAAAAGCACAGACTGCTGGGCCCCTCTGTAACGGGGAGGGGGCGGGAACGTGTTTGTTTGTTTTTTATCTTTTTTCTTCTAAAACTTTTTATTTTATATTGGGGTATAACTGATTAATAATGCTATGTTAGTTTCAGGTGCACAGCAGAGCATCTCAGCCATACACATGCATGTATCCATTCTCCCCCAACTCTCCTCCCATCCAGGCTGTCACAGAACATTGAGCAGAGTTCCCTGTGCTATACAGTAGGTCCTCCTTTGTTATCCATTTTAAATATGACAGTGTGTACTTATCAGTTTCAATGGAACTTGCATGTTTTAACCACCTCATCCCTCTGTCCCTCCAGGATCCCTACAAAGTCTTCAGTTAGAAAACCGCTGTGCTACTAGTCATTTTCCCTGAGCAACACCTCCAGCCCTGGGTCTTGGGCAGTCTGGCCTGTGAGGAGGGCTGCAGGCACTGAAGAATCCAGAGCGGCAGGCAGGCCTGCTCCCCAGGAGACCTCTCCCCTAGCCACCCCTTGTCTAGTGGTTCTAGATTTCCTCCCTCAGGGCCAGCCTCTTCCTCGCCTGGGCAGAATGTCTGGAATGTGGGGCTGGTCGAGCTGCCAGAGCTGCCTCTGGAATCCAGGCATTGGAGAGCAGACTCTTGCCTCTGAAGGCCTCTGCCCTGCCAGCCTGGAGGTGACTCTGCAGGACCCAAGCGTCTGAGAAAGCGAGGAAGGGGCGGGTATCAGGGCCCTGAGCATGTCAGGAAATCTCTCTGGGCCTCAGTTCTTTTGTCTGCGTGGTAGATGATGTATAACACAGTTAATGTGTGTTCCGTCGCTTCAGTTGTGTCCGATTCCTCGTGACCTCCATGGACTATAGCTCGCCAGGCTCCTCTGTCCATGGAATTCTCCAGGCAAGAATACTGGAGTGGGTTGCCATTTCCTCCTCCAGGGATTTTCCTGAGCCAGAGACTGAGCCCAACTCTCCTGTCTCTCCTGCATTGCAGGCAGATTCTTAACCGTAGAGCCACCAGGGAAGCTCCTTTATTTGTAACCATGTCCTACCCTCTATACATATGGCGTTTTGGCACTTGCCATCTATCTCTTGTAGGAAGGGGGAGGCCCCCCTTCAGGGCTCCAAGAGCTGGCTCTTGTCCAACACTCGGACAAGAATCGTCTGAGGAGACACGTGCTGACAAAGCAGGAGATTTTGTTGGGAAAGGGCACCCAGGTGGAGAGCAATAGGGTAAGGGAACCCAGGAGAACAGCTCTGCCGCGTGGCTCGCAGTCTCGGGTTTTATGGTGATGGGATTAGTTTCCAGGTGGTCTCTGGCCAGTCACTCTAATTCAGAGTCTTTCCTGGTGGCGCACATATCACTCAGCCTAGAGGGATGCTAGCGAGAGGGGTTCTGGGAAGTGGGCGGACATGCGGTGTCTCCTTTTGACTTTCCCTAACTCTTCCGGTTGGTGGTGGCTTATTAGTTCCGTATTCCTTACCAGGATCTCCTGTCATAAAACAACTCATGCGAATAGTTACTAAAGGGCCTCGCCAGGGTGGGCAGTTTCAGTGTGCTTCCCCTAACATATCCATTCTCCGCACCTATCACATTTCATTAGCACCATATGAAGAGCTATTGGAACTTCATAGATGAATTAGACACCACTGATCCAGAAAAACCACCACTTTTTGCCCCAGGCACACTGCTTAGAGCTTTTTTTTTTTTTTTTTGATGTGGACAATTTTTAAAAAGTCTGTATTGAATTTTTACACTATTGCTTCTGTTTAAAGTTTTGTTTTTTTGGCCTCAAGGCATGTGGGATCAAATTGGCAACCCCAAGGCTGGAAGGCAAAGTCCTAACCACTGGACCACCAGGGAAGTCCCGGCTTGGAGGTTTGCCGATTCACTATCTTATTTATTTATTTATTTTTATTTTACTTTACAATATTGTACTGGTTTTGCCTTTAATCCTGATAACCCCTGTGAGATAAGAACCCCATTCAGCCACTTCTATTTTCACCACCATTTGGCAGATGAGGAAACTACTTCCCAGAGAGATTAAGTAAATTGTCCAATGCCACACAGCTGCAAGACGGCAGAGCTGGGTTTGAATCCAAATGTCTAACCTTAAGTCCAAACCTCCCCTTGTGCCCCAACTCATTGGTAAATGTAGCAAGGAGGAGAGGGACCACACAGTGCTATCCTGCCCAGACCTCACTGTCAGACCAGCACAGAGCAATCTGCACTCGGCAAGGGCACAGAAGCCCTGGCAGTTCACGGGGAGGTGCAGAGGCAGAGGCCAAGAGACCTTCCTGAGCGGGCAATCAGGTGATGGACCTGGTAGGCATGGGCAGGACGGCAGTCTCCCAGCAGGAGCCAGTGGAGGGTGATGGGCTGAAGCTGGCCGACCTGCAGGCCATCTGCACCTCATCTATGAGGCCCAGTGTAAAAGGATAATGTGGGGGGCCTTATTCAAAAGTTACTCGGATGTGTAAGACAGAGAGAGCAGAGCACTGGATCGCGAGTGGGGCCTTGCTAGATGCAGGTGGCGTGGCCATGGATCCAAACCCTGTGATTAGACTGAAGCATAACCAAGGGCCGAGGCTAACAGCACAGGTTTTAGATCTAGATAAACTTGGTTCAAATCCTATTTCGGCCATTTAAGAATATGATGGCCTTGGACAAGTCACTTAAAACTAAATCCCAATTCCTTCCTCTGCAAAATGAAAATAACAGTGGTACCTTATCAGGAGGATCTCTTTCAGGATCAAATGAGATGATGCTTAGCCTAATACTTCATAAATCGGAACAAATATCAGTTATTTACAGATTCATCATAATTGTTGTTACTATACAAAAGGCAGAAAAGTGGTTCGTGGTTGTGGAGAAGGGGACATGGGAGGGATACTGATTCTCGGGGGTGGGGGCAGGGCCAATCAGATCCCCTGGTCTGGGGGCAGGTAAGGGTGGGTATGACATCAGAGGTTCTGTTTCATGTCCATTTTAGAGCGACTCACCACCTCCCAGCTTCCTGTTGGGGTGACCTAACCAAAGCCTTGGACCAGCCAGCCGGGCTCCGGGAGCTCTGTGCCAGCCCCACCCACCAGCACCAGCCTGGGGCAGGCTGACGGAGGGCTGGATTGAGCAGGTGAGCTCATTCTCTCCAGCCTGACCAACCAAGCCGGACACTGCTCCTGGCAGGAGCTGTCAGAACTGCCAGCTGGGGGTCAGGATGAGCTGGAGGGCCTGGTGGTGCCCAGATGCCCATGGCCAGCAGGTCTGCTGAGTGTTTGATTACATTCCCGGGCACCCCAGGCAATGCCAGGGCTAGTGGTTCCCACTCCTGCTGGGTCCCGTCTGTCAGCCACGGAGCTGACATCCCCCACCTCGGCCCCCACAGCCCACCTGCCTTCCACCTTCTGCTTCTTCCCCTGGGCTGCAGCCCTTATGGAGCCAGGTGGCCTCATCCCCCGATGACTTCATCCTCCTTAAAGGCACCGTCCCTTCCTTTGACAGTCAAGCCTCTGGAGCCCCTCCTGTCCACATGTCCACAAACTGGACTCCAGGGTCCCCGCTCTGTACCCACTCCCATGCCGCTCTATGCGACCCTCCCCAGGGAGAACACAGCAGGACAGAAGAGAGGCCAGCCCCAGAGATGACAGCTTGCATCTCATGTTCATTGACCGTGTTGTCCCAGTGTGACCAGTCCATCAGCCAACTGTCCCCATGAGCTGAATCTTTTTTCCAGACCAGTCCTCCAAGGTGGCCTACACTCATCCCATACACTCTGGGTGTGCAGCTCACACGCGGCAGTAATGCAGCACTTCCCTCCATTAGGCTGACAGACCAGTCCCACTTCCCTGAACGCCCTGCATCCCTGGAAGCCCCTCAGTCCCATGCCAAGCAGGACGCTTGTCAGCCAGTCCTGCACTTGCATCTGTGATGTCCTGGCTCTCATGACTTGTGCCTCTGATTTCCCCTGAATTAACTTAAGATTTCAGCCTGCCCCAGAAGGAATTAGAGGGGTTCAGCCTGTTACAAATGAAAATACAATTATCTGTGCTTCTAGACTCTATGGACACCCTGAAATTTGCCGTCTGGTTAGAATTTTCATCACTGCTCAAAGCCCTCATTTGTACTCCCCATCCCACGGGGAACGTGAACAGATTGCTCTAGAAAGGAAAACCTAGGAGGGAGAGGGGAAGCGCTCACCCAGATCACAATGGGGAGTCCAGCTTTCTCCAGGCAAACAGGAGAGTGGGCAGGGATGGTGTGCTAGGTCTTTCTTTAGAAGCTTACAGCATCCTATGTCAAGAATATTAGCTTTAGAATCTCAGAGCTGGATCTTAAAGATCAGAGTTCAACACCTGCTTCAGTGAAACAGGGAAACTGAGGCCCAGGCAGGGGATTCAGAATCAGATGTAATTCTTTTAATGCCTATGGCATGGCTGACACTGCTGGGAAACACTGATGCTGGGGCCTGTTCCCAGAGAGTCAGAGGCAGCAGTTCAGTGGGTGGGCAGTGGTTGGACACTAGAATTTGTAGCTCCCCAAGTGATGCCAGTGTGCAGCCCCAGTTGAGAACTCCTGGGTTAGACACAGACCCCTGGGGTTTCCCAGGTGGTTCCATGGGTACCTTGGGGCCAGCAGGGAGGAGGATCAGAGCCTGGGGCAAGAGTGGAGGGGGAACTGGAGAGGAGGAGACGGATGTCAGTAGCGATCTGCGGTTCTCAGTTCATCCCATGCCTCATCTCCTCTTCATCCCATTCCTCCTCTCCTCTTACCCCCAGCCTGCAGACATCCCTTTGCTGGGCAGGCTGGAGGCCAGTCTTGGCCAGGATGGGGAGCCCAAAGGCAGATAGTCGCACATGACTAGTCAAAGGATTCGTGGGGCTGCCCAGCCACCTTCCTCAGGTTAATGCCTAATCGGCCCAGACTCGGAGACTTGGGTGGCAATCAGCCAAGCGGATAATTGCCCAGGTTAGCCTTTCCATTGGTGTTGATCACAGGAGTCCTCTCGTGCTGTAAACCCCTAAGGCTTTCAGGCAGCCTGTAGGAGGGACGCCTGGGAGACTCCTCCCTGGACGTCTCAGGCAACACATGGCAGCCACTTGCTTGACACCTGTGGTCATCCCCAGTGCTGGTGACAGATCCCTGAGGGCATGGTCCACAGGGACTGCAGTCATTCCATGAATGGATATCTCCCGAGAGCTGGGATACAGCTAAGAGTCTCTTTGCTGCTGCTGCTGCTGCTAAGTCGCTTTCAGTTGTGTCCGACTCTGTGCAACCCCAGAGACAGCAGTCCACCAGGCTCCCCCGTCCCTGGGATTCTCCAGGCAAGAACACTGGAGTGGGTTGTCATTTCCTTCTCCAATGCATGAAAGTGAAAAGTGAACGTGAAGTCACTCAGTCATGTCTGACTCTAGCAACCCCACGGACTGCAGCCTACCAGGCTCCTCCATCCATGGGATTTTCCAGGCAAGAGTACTGGAGTGGGGTGCCATTGCCTTCTCCGAAGAGTCTCTTTACTCCTCCATAAACAAGATCAGTACCTGGGGACTGCCCTGGTGGTCCAGTGGTTAAGAATCCACCTGCCAATTCAGGGGACACAGGTTCAATCCCTGGTCAGGGAACTAGATACCACATGCCCATGTACAACGAAGCCCGTGCAACACAGCTACTGAAGCCTGTGCACCCTAGAGCTCATGCTCCTTAGCAAGAGAAGCCCCTGCTGGCCGCAACTAGAGAAAGCCCACTGACAGCAGTGAAGACCCAGTGCAGCCAAAAATAAATAAATAAATATATTTTAAAAAGACCAGAACCTTCATGGTTCCACTTAAACACAGGGTCCCCTAAACCAGAGCCTGAACATCTAGAAAACCTAGTCCTAGCCAGAGAACCAGGTGTTAGCGTTTGTCACTTGGCAGAGGAAATATATCTTTTCTGAGTGGCCTCAGCAGTTTTGAGTCCATTTAACAAATGAGGAAACAGAGGAAATTGATGTCGTCTGTCTTAGGTCACATGGTTTTGATAAGCATAAGAACAAGGATAAATAGAATGCTTATTTATTAACCAGGTTCAAGGGCTACTGCTCAGCTAGACATCAGGTAGAACTGCTAAGAATCAGAACTGACTGCTGGGAAAGGTAGTGAGTTCCCCATAATTAGAGGTATGCAAGCAAAGACTTATTTATTTGTCAGGGAAGCTGCAGAAGGGTTGCAAGTCCAGGGAGAGAGGAGGGTAGGGGTACTGAACAGGATGGTCTCGGAGCCATTTTCAGCTCTACGGGGCGAATCACCGCATCCCCAGTGCCTGGTACAGTGCCTGGAAGAAAGATCCAGGCACTGTGCTGTGCCTTTTACACACATCTCTGTCCCATGATTCTGCACAACCTTACAAAGCAGGGATTCCTGTTACCCCCATTTCTCGGCTGGGGAAGCCAGGATCAGAAAGGTTAAGTAACTCTTGGAGAAAATCACAGCTAATAACTGTAAGAAGAATTTCCTGTTATGGGGGACTTACTCTGCTAAGTGCCTTCCCTCAACCTTTATATCATTTAATTCTCATAACCATCTTGTAAGGTAGGAGTTATTATCCACTCAAAAGGAAACTGAGGCTCAGACTAGACTAACCCCCCAAAGTTACTGAGCTGGTGGGTGGCAGTGCCAGGGTCTGAACCAGACCTCGAGGGGAGGGGTGCTGGTGCCTGCTCACCTCAGATCTGCAGAGTGGGGAGGAGAAAGGAGAGAATTCTGGCCGGAGAGCTGAGCAGCCTGGGGCCTTTCCCAGGGCCTCGTGGTCTCTGTGTGTCCTCAGAGAAGTACGACCTGACCGGGGCCTCAGTTTATCCCTCTGTAAAACAGAGAAGGCAGGTGGAGATGGGCTGGACTTCTCAGCAACTCTCCAGCCATCATTTTCCATGACTTGATTCCCCACCATGAGTTCTGGGCCACAACCCAGTTGGCTCCCTCCCTCCCTCCTGCTCCGTGAGACAGAGAGCTGGCAGGAGGGGATGATCCGCCTCAATTCTCCCACCTCCTTTTCCCTCCTCCTCCTCCTGGGCTGGGACACACCTACTCCAACTTTCTCAGCAGCCTCTTTGAGTGTGCGCCTTCCTGCTCTGAGACTCCGCGCCTCCCTCCGGAGCTTGTCAGCCCCGTGCTCGTGAAAGGGGCTCCTGCCCAGCGGCCCACTCCGGGGCACCCTCCCCCACCCAAAGGGCCCAGGTAAGAACTCCTGGAGGGTGGGAAGTCAGGGGGCGGGGTTTGCGAAGCCCCCAGTCCCCAGTAGGGGCTTCTGGAAGGTGCAACAGAACCTGGGAGATGGCTGGAGCGGGCACAGCAGGGGTAAGACACCTGGGCCCTGCCTGAGGCCAGGTACACCTAGGTACACTGAATGAAGCCAACCCAAGCCTAGCGCTGGGGACGGGGCCCAGAATGGACAAGGTTAGGGCTTTGATCTCCTGGAGGAGCAAGGTCATATTTGTATGTGTGGAAAGTTGGACTGCTTTTCTTGGAGGAATGAAATTCCCTGCTCAGGCTTTCTGGGGATGCACCTTCAAGGGGATGGGGAAATAAGCTTCTTTTTGATTTGAGGAGGAAGGGCTGGGGCCAGGGAACCAAGAGATGCTAAATCCTCCTGTGTGTCCAAGGCGGGGGTTGGTGGGGCACAGGATCCCTACACAAAGTCACCTGGTGAGGGGGCGGGAGGCAGGCCTAAGGGAGAGTTAGACATCTGGCTGGCCCTGACTCATGTGGGACTCTTTAGAGGCACCCAGATTAGAACCTCAACTCTCCTGGCTGGGGGAGGGCTGTGAAAGGCAGCGAGCCTCAGAGGCCAAGGGCAGCACTGGGGTGGGGGGAGGCGGGAGCAGCTCTTGGGGGACGCAGGAATCCGATGTGTATCTAAGGAGCTAGGAACACTGAACAGGGCCGCCAGGGCCAGAGTTCAGCCCTCCTCTTCGGTGGGGGCGGGAGTAGCCCTCTGCCGGGGGGGCAGGCAGTGGCCATGCTGAGGTATGCTGAGGGCTCAGAGAGGCTAGGCTGCCTGTGTCCACGGGCGCACAGCACTCAGGAGCAAGGCTGGGGTTTAGGGCACCAGAGAGGTAGAGAAGCAGACTCAGGATGCAATATTTTCAATCCTTCAGCTTCTTCTATGGATGGGTGGGTGGAGGGCACTGAGCCTGGGCAGGTGGGCAGTGCCCTCCATGCAGAAATGAGCATCAGGGACTGCTACAGCTGACACCTTCTGGATGCTTCCTGTGTTCGGGAATGGGGCTGACTACATATGGTCATTTGAAAATGTCGCGTTTTCAAAGCAGTCAGGGAAAAGGAGAATTTCATTATTTGTGTGCTTGTAAGTCACGGGTGGTGTGGCTTGAAACTGTTCCATACAGTTCTGGGCCTATTCCCTGCGCAGCTGGGTTATTGTTAAGATCTATTCCTTTTTAATTAATTTTAAAACATTGGAGTACATTTGCTTTACAATGCGGTGTTAGTTTCTGCCGTACAGCACAGTAAATCAGCCATACATATACATATATCCATTCTCTTCTAGACTCCATTCCCACATAGGTCATTACAGAGCATCCCTGTAAGATACACTCTTAATCTCACTCCCACAAGGCCACTGGGTAGGCAGAGCAAGAATGATTGCATTTTGCAGGTGAGGAAGCTTTGGAACTCAGCATCCCCCAGGGCAGGAAGAGGCAGGCTCGGGTTCCCCCCAGGGCTCTCCATGGAGCACAGATTATACCCCTGGCAGGAAAGGACTGAGCCCATGAGCTGGCTAGAGTGGTGGAGCAAAACAGCGAGGCTCTGTCTGCTACAAGCTCCCTGGGCCTCAGTTTCCTCATCTGTAAAATGAGGAGGACCTGGAGGGAATCAAGGTCCCCCTAGAACTTGTTTCCATGCTCGGTGGCCTCTTAAGGATGCAGGGAACCAGACCTAGAAGGACATTGGCATGCTCCAGATCACATGTGTCAGCTGCCCCTGTGTTTCCCACTGGGAGGGGTGGCCAGGGCCCCCTGCACCAGGCCTCTGTGAGCTGGGCTGCCGCAGCCCGCTGCTCAAACACTCTTCCCCAGGTGCCACTGAACTCACCTCAGCCTGACAGTTTTCCTGCCCCAGGACAGGCTGAGGCACTGGCACTGCTGCTGGCCAGGTGGGGCCGGGTAGGAGAGGAGAGAACATGGGGCAGCCTTAGAGGAAACCAGCATGTGTCGGGGGTGATGGGGTTGGCATAGTCAGGATGTTCCTGTGCCCTCCAGGTGGACCCTGCCTTTTTGGTTCCTTCAGTAACATGTGGGCCAAGCTTCTGAAAGTTCTTGTGCTTCCTAGGCCCCAGCTCAGGCTGAGCTAACTCAGAAACTCCATGCTACTGTTTCCATGACTAACGGTACTGATGCTTACATTCACAATAGGGGTTTTCAGACAGCTCTATACAGAAGGGTATGGGTCCAAGACTTATAGGATGAACTTATGGTTGCTGGGAGGGAAGGATAGGGGGAAAGAATAGTTAGGGAGTTTGGGATGGACATGTACACATGGCTATTTAAAATAGATAACAGCAAGGACCTACTGTATTGGACAAGGAACTCTGCCCAGTGTTATGTGGCAGCCTGAATGGGAGGGAAGTTTGGTGGAAAATGAATACATGTATATGTATGGCTGAGTCCCTTTTCTGTCAACCTGAAATTATCACATTGTTAATCAGCTATATCAGCCATACATATACATATACAAATAAAAAGTTTAAATTAAAAAAAAAAAGGAAGATGAGTATTGGTCCAAATCCTAGATATTATTGGTTGTGTGACCTGGGCCTCAACTTCTTCAAACCTCAGTTTCCTCATCTGAAAAAATGGGGCAAATAACAGTCCTTTTCTCAGAGACTGATGTGAACATTAAGTGAGACAATGCATGTGGTGCCCAGGGCATGACCATTAATTAATTAATTTGCTCCTCTCCGCTTCCCCTGGGGTAGAGATCATCTCAGGGCACCCTGAAGTATTCCCTCCTAAGACAGATCGCAATTGTAATTATTAGTTATTTGTGTATATTTTACATGATACAGTCTCTCCTACTAAGTGTTGCTTACAGCTCCAGAATCCATGTCTAGCACAGCACCTGGCACATAAAAGAAGCTCAGAGCATATCTGTTAAAAGAATGAATGAATCTTCACAGATGAGGACTGACATTCAGAGGGACTAAGCAGTAGTCCAACCCACCATAGATAAGAGTGAAAGGGTCCCTAGAGATCACTGAATCAGACACGGAGGCCTCCCTAGAGAAGACTGATGACTTGGCTTGGGGTCACGCAGCAAGTGAGTGGGGAAGGCAGGGCCATGTCCCAGGTCTTCTCACCTTCCTCTGCCTCTCTCTGCCTAGCCCAGATCAGGAGAGAGTCCTGCTTGCTATGTGAGTGGTCAGCCTCAGAGGCCGGGGATTGCCCCCATATCCCTGGAAGCAATTTGGGATGAAGAACAAGGTTGATCCCTAAACTGTAAGATGCCTTTCAGGGGACAAGGGACATACACATCATCAATCAGACCTCTCCTCCAACCCCACCAACACATACACACACACACATACACACCTGCACACCATCCCCTCACTACTGCCAGAGGGTCAGTAAGAATCTGCAACTGTACAAGTGGAAGGGGCTCATGAGTTCCCTCAAGTCTCCTTTAAGAATTATTGGGTTCATTTTAAGGAAATCCCCAAAAGAGGGGATAAACGTGTACATATAGCTGATTTACTTTGCTGTACAGTGGAAACTAACATTGTAAATCAACTCTACTCCAATAAAAATTTCAAAAAAGAATTATCGGTTCCATTTTACTTGCCTAAAGTCAGTAGCCAGCTTTCGATGGGTCCTGGGCCTAAGCGCAGCCCTGAACATTGAATGCTGAAGAAAGAACTCTTGATGTACTGAGCCCCTCGAACCACCAGGTTAGACCATGTCACCTATATCTTCTCTTCTACTAGGCACGACCTCCCTGCAGGCCTGCAATCGTGATCCTCCACCACTTCTTGCTGTTGCTATTAGTTTCCAGCATGGACACGAATAGAGACTCAGAAAAGCTAAGCTACTTCCTTTCAGTCACACAGCTTCTGTTTTCTCAACAGATCCTTAGTTCAGTAGACACTTAGTGCTTACGACGTGTCGGGCCTCCAGAGACTCACAGCTAGCGGAGGCAGGTCTGTAAGTGGATGGTTTAATACCTTGAGGTAGGTGGTAAGATAGAGGCAAACTCAAGCAGGCAGGGGGGCCCGAGGAGCCATACATAGTTAGCCTAGTACGGAGTTAGTGGAGGAAGGCTTCTAGAAGTAGCTGGGACTGAGTATCAGTGTTGAAGACTAAATAAGGCTTAAATAAAGAAAAAAAGTGGGAACGGCAATTCAGAAAGAGAAAGTAGCACATGCGAAAGCATAGCAGTTAAAGAAAACAGCATGTATGTGCAGGCAACTGTCAGCTGGGTAGAGAACATTTGGAGATGTGCTCCGAAAGGCAAGATGGGGCCACATCCCTTAAGGCCACGTATGTCAGGCCAAGGAGTGTGACTTTACATATATATATAAATATGATGATGGTCCACCATTACCCACTGACTGACAAACTACCTCCTGAAAGAGGCGATGCCTCAAGCAGTTTCCAGTTTGGAGCCTGCAGAAGAGAGAAATGTCTCCTCTGCCAGCCCCACCCCACTCCTGAGTCCTTCTCCATTCCTGAGACTGGTGGGGGCCCCTGCAAGGTGACCTGGAATGGCAGGTAAACGACAACTGCCCATCCCCTGGCCGGGGGGCAGGGAACAGCGACGGAGAACTCTCCTGTTCCCAGTTCCCGTTCAGTTCCAGCACCCACAGCACTTGGCCTCGGTGCCAGGTGAGCAGGATTGCACATGCCAGCTGTGGGGTAACGTCAGCATGTATGTGCCTGTTGGCCCATGCGTGCTCACGTGTCCCAGGTGAGAGCTGCTGTTTGTGCCTGCAGCACCCCCTTCTCTCTGGGTCCTCCCAGCAAATGCAAGGCTAGACGGCACAAAACACATCACTGGGACACTTAAACACTCAGCCTTGGGAAGTAGCAGAGCTTGATGCCAGTATGGCGCCATGGCTGGTACACCAGCTCTGGAGCCAAGGCACTTGCGTTCTGGTCCTGGCTTTGCTGCTTTCCAGCTCTGTGACCTTGAACCCATCATTTCATGTTTCCGAGGGGTTTGGGCTGGATAAAGCTATCCACCTCACAGAGTTGCTGTGAGTTGATCCATACAAAGCTCTTAAGATCTTAGCATAGCAGTCAGTGCATACAAGAGCTCACTAAATGTTAGCTACTATTACAGATTTGGGGGCTCCTGCAGTCTTGGAACTGACTTAGAGAATCAGAGCATTGTGGAACATTCAAATCCTAGAATCTCAAACTCTTAGAAGCATATAATTAGAAGAACTCTATTGGATTTTTTATACAAATCTCTACTCTATGTAAAGATTGGTTCTACAGTGTCTCTGATGGATGGTCAGCCTGATTTTTTTTTTTTCCTTTTCGCAAACATTCAAAAAGAAGATGCATCAATTGTAAGTTATAGCTTAATGAATTTTTACCAAGTGAATGCAAACAGTGGCTAACCAGGATCCAGAGCAAAAAGCAGACACCACCCTGTCCCCACTAGAGCCCTCCAGATACTCCTTGTCAGTCACTGCCCCCCACCCTAAGCATAGCTATCATCCAGTCAGACAGGCTGTTCTCAAATATATTCCTGAGGGCTTGTGTACCATTGTTAGGAGGACTCTAATTATTAGAGAGGTTCCATGAGCTATTTGGAAGTTGCTAAATGAAGTTTTACACTTAAATTATTTTGTTTTTACTGTCATATTTCAGTGGAAGCATTGTTTAGAGCTGAGCATCCCAAACGGCTAGGGCTGTTTTTTAAAAAATATGGATTTCTCAGCTGCATCCTGAGTCCACATCATCGGAATGTGTGGTCTGGGGGTGAAGCCAGGGGATCTGTATTTTTACAAGCTCCAAGGGAACTCCAGCTGGGCTTGGGAACCGTTGGACTAGCAGTTCAGAGCTTGGTCTCAACTCAGACCATTTCTTCCAATCCATGCCCCACACTTAATGGACACTGACCTTGGATAAGGCACTTGGACTTTCTGATCTTTGAGCTTTTTCGTTTGTAAAATATGCATGAAATGATAGTACCTACTGCCTTGGGTTATTGAAGGACTCTGAGGGACAGTGCTCACTAACTGCTGCTGCTGCTAAGTCACTTCAGTCGTGTCCGACTCTGTGCGACCCCATAGACGGCAACCCATGAGGCTCCCCCGTCCCTGGGATTCTCCAGGCAAGAACACTGGAGTGGGTTGCCATTTCCTTCTCCAATGCATGAAAGTGAAAAGTGAAAGTGAAGTCGCTCAGTCGTGTCTGACTCTTAGCGACTCCATGGACTGCGGCCGACCAGTTTCCTCCATCCATGGGATTTTCCAGGCAAGAGTGCGGAGTGGGGTGCCATTGCCTTCTCCATGCTCACTAACTGATTGTCCACTAATGCTGACAGATACTTAGCCTTGCTATTACTTGGAAGAATCCATCTGTGGTGTAGCTAAGGGAGTGTTGGATTTTTCATCTGAAGCCTCGTTTTTAAGTCCTGGCCAGGCTGCTTGCTAGCTCTTGCTAGCTTTGGACAAGTCTTTTGATCCCTATCTTAGGGCCTCAACTTCCCCATCTATAAAATGGAAATATTTCTTGCTCTACATGTAGGGTGTTTGAAAGGATACAAGAAGAACATGGTCCAGAAACCTGCTCTGAGGACAGAAAAATGCTGTATGAAGCAAGCCCTAATGAACTGTGAACTCAGTTGAACCTGGGAACCCAGTATAAAACGGGCTGTCATTGTCCTTGCGGTTCTAGGGAGGGCGGGCCATGTGGAGGTGAGGATAGGGAAATGCTGAGGCATTGGTTTTCCACAGCCCTGGTATGCCCTGGCATGGTGCCCAGGCTCTCAGGTTCTGAGAATTGTCTCCTTCCTGGTTCCTGGGAAAGGAAGAGTCCACAATCCCACAGTCATGAAATCCCATGTAATCTGCCATAGTCAGAAGTCAGCTGGAGTTCCCTTTTATTAGTTAAATGATTTTTCTTTTATTAAAAGTCTTCTTTGAGCTCCTTTACTAGTACTTTTGGAAAACTTTTAAATTAAGTATAATAAGAAAACAGAAAAAGGCACGGATCACAAGTGTGCAGCTCAGTGAACTTTCCAGAAATGAACCAGCTTCCAGATAAAGAAACAGAACATTAGTACCAATTCCAGAAACCTTCTTTGTGCCCTGTCTAGTTGCTAACTAGCCCTCTTCTCCCGCCCAAGGTAACTTTATCTTAATGTAATCTATAGACGAGTTTTGGCTGTTCGGAAGTTTTATACAGTTGGACTAGCACAATATGTACTCTTTGTATATGGCTGTTTTCACCCCACATTACGTGAGGGGGATTCATCCGTCTTGTTACCTAGAACAATACTTTCATTTTCTTTGCTGTATAGTATTCTGCTGTATGACCAAGCCTCAAACTTACTTATCCATCTGCTCTTGGTGGTCGTTCAGGCTGTTTCCAGCAGAGGGTTATTATAAATAATGCTGCTCTGAACATTCTCGTGTGAACATACGTATACAATACTGCTGTGCAAATGCCGAAGGAAATTGTTGGGCCATGAGTATGCCTGTGTGGATGGAATCCATTGATTTTAAGTTTAGTTTTATTCACCGCAAGGAGAACATGGTTCATGGGGCTGTGTCTCTATCTGGGAGATAGACCTGTTTGCAAGAATTAAAAACAGTTGTCTCTGGGGTTTGAGATGCTAATGAGCAGAGAGGTTTGCACTCAGAGACTTTTAGGTGAAAGGCACGGGAAACAGATCTGTTGTTTCACTCTCCTGTTTGCTCTTGTTCACTCTTCTATTTGACTTTAGAGATAATTTTGGTCCTGCTTTGCCTGGGAGCCAGTGGTCCCCACCAACGGAGGAGAAGCCCTCTGAGTTCCACAGCCCAACAAAATCAGACTTCTTAAGGATGAGGCTGTGATTTTTATTACACTCACATTTGAGAAGCACTTGTCTAGCCTAAAAGTCACTGAGACTTTGGTCTTTTCCTCACTTCCCTATCCTCCTCTTCACTGGGGCTAGAAGAGGCCCACAGATTGGGATACTAACAACACAATCTTAAAGAACGCGATTACCACGGTCAATGGATCCCAAACACCAGTCACACAAAAACCACCCCAGGAACTTGTTAAACATCTATTCCTGAGCCCCATCCGTAAGAATTTTGATTCAGTAGGTCTGGGGTGGGGCTTGAAATATGTATTTATAACCTGTACACCCATCCCCTTAGGGAATTCCCAAAATATAATCCCTGGTTTAATTCAATGACCAGCTCTGTCTGGTGAGAACACAGCTGACCCAGTGGTCCTGTTGAGTTTCGGGTCCACGGATAGCTGGGTGGAGAACACTTACCAGGGAGTCGGGGTGGACAGAGCCCGAGGGCTTGAGCTGGAGTCCCTGGCAGAGGCTCATTTGCATCTCATTAGGAAGCGCCTTGATGCTACCACGTCACCCCTAGCCCCTCTGTTGCCCCTCACTCTACAGTCAGGTTCAGCCAGCTCCACGCAGGACTGCAAAGAGCGGAGGGGGCTGCCTGCCTCGCTCTACTGCTAGAGTGCCGCTCCTCACCTGCCGAGGCCTGCCTACATTCTGCTCTGTCCTGAGCTGCTCTGCTCAGAGGCGATTGGACTTAGACAGACAAACAGCTGGGGTGGGCACAGCCAGAAGGAAAGTGATTGAACTGGAGATGAAGCTTTTGCTGATAATCTGTGTGCTGGTGGGAGAGGACCCATGGTTACCAGATCCTTGATGTAGGGGAGGGATCATAAAACTCTCCCTCTCAACCACTCTTTCCAGCCCACAGGCCCTGGGAGGCAGGCCAGGGAACTGTTAGATGCATCACAGATCTGAGTTTTAATCCTCCTTGGCTAGCTGTGTGAACTTGGAGCTTAGGTAACCTCTCTGAGTCTCATTTATCCCTTCTGCAAAATGAGCATAATTATAGGGTTGCTATAAACCAGCTTAAAAGTGATAATCCATGCCAAGGGCCTGGCCTATAGTAAACAGTTAGTAAATGTCAGCTGTGATCAGAGTCTGTATATTTCCTATTCCCTAAACCTCACCTTTACAGCATCATTTGCCAACAGCTCAGGGGAGAGTTCCCTCATAGCTCAGCTGGTAAAGAATCGCCTGCAATGCAGGAGACCCTGGTTCGACTCCTGGGTCAGTAAGATCCCCTGGAGAAAGGATAGGCTACCCACTCCAATGTTCTTGGGCTTCCCTTGTGGTTCAGCTGGTAAAGAATCTGCCCACAATGCAGGAGATCTGGGTTCAATCCCTGGGTTGGGAAGATCCCCTAGAGAAGGGAAAGGCTACCCACTCCAGTACTCTGGCCTGGAGAATTCCATATAGTCCATAGGGTCGTAAAGAGTCAGACATGACTGAGCAACTTTCACTTTCACAGGGGAGGGTTACCCAGGAAGGCAGGAGAGCAGGCACTAGTCCCAGACAGATAAGCGGAGACTCCATAAAATCAGGTGGTTTACTCAGGGGGTCTCTGGTTTGGTCCCCTCCCAGGCCCTCTGATACATTACCAAGGTCCCTCAGCACCAAAGGAGTGGATCTCTGATCCCTAAATCATTTCATCACTGCCCTACTGCCTGAGGGCTCCTCTGCAAGGCACTGGGACCGTAGTTTGAGGCACTTCATCTTAACTGCAATCTCACTGCAGCAGGATTATCTTCTCCAGTTTATGTATGAATGGATGGAGGCTCGGTCAGGGTTAAAGATTTGCTCAAGGTCATACAGCCAGCAATGGGCTGAGCACAACTCAAACAGCAAGTCGCCTTACACCAGAGCCTGAGCAGGTAACCTCCACACTCTGTGGCCCTAAAGGGAGCCTCCCCACCCTCAAGCAGACCCTGCAGGCAGTGGCCATGGGTGGCAGATGGCCTTTGGTACAAGGAACAAAGAAGCTTAGGGACTTCCCTGGTGGTCCTGTGGTTAAGAATCAGCCTGCCAGTGCAGGGAACATGGGTTCGATCCCTGGTCCAGGAAGATCCTACCTGTCTCAGGGCAACTAAGCTCTCAAGCTACAACTACTAAAGCCTGTGCATTCTAGAGCCCAAGCTCTGCAACAAGAGAAGCCACTGCAGTGAGAAGCCAGAAACTACAGAGTAGCCCCAATTTACCGCAACTTGAGAAAGCCTGCTCACAGCAACGAAGACCCAGTGCAGCCAAAACTAAATAAACAAATAAACTGAAAAAAAAGAGAGAGAGAAAAGAGAAAGGGAAGCTTCAGTCCCAGCAGCTTCTAAGAGCCAGTATGAGGAACACAATTCACTTCACCGGAGGCCACAAGGCCTGCTAACTCTGGAGAAGGCAGTTTGTTGTATTTGGATAGACAGGGGAACCATGCTGGATGGCTTCGCTTGACAAATCACATGAGATGGGGCCCAGAGAGTCACCCCAACACACCAGAGAGATCAGGTAGGTTGTGAGGTATCCAAACATTCTCTGCCTTGTGTTTCCACAGCCTGTCTTCTTCTGCCCACCTCACGCCCCATCTTTCGCCCCCTCACACTCTAAATAACATCACATCTCTGACCTCTCTGTACCCACTGTGTGGAAAAGGGTGACAAGAACAGAAATTATTTTTATTATTCAAATTCTGCTCAAGCTGTTGTGTGAGCTTTGCTACAAACTGTTGCAAGGAGAGACGAGATGTCACAGAGACCCTCAGTGTGTGTATATGTATGTATGTGTATATGTATGTGTGTAACAGTACTCCCGGAAGGGGCTCCTGGAGCGTGGACAGGTATCTGTATACATACAGAGGATATTCCACACATATTTTTGAACACCAACAGTAATAACATTACTATAACGATTCCAATAACTATAGTAATAATAATGAATAATAGTAATAGATAACATTATTTTCTATGTGCTAAGTGCTTTGCTTGCATAAACTCACTAAATCCTCCATGGAGGTAACTGTTGCTAGCCCCATTTCACAAATGGGGAAACCGAGGCTTGGATAGAGGAAGTCAGGCCTCCAGACAAGCAGAGGCAGGAGGGACTTCCTTGTTGGTCCAGTGGTTAAGACTCTGTGCTTCCATTGCATGGGGCAAGGGTTCAATCCCTGGTTAGGGAACTATGATCTCGCACACCCTGCAGTGCAGCTAAATTTTTTAATTAAGGAAAAATAAAAGAAACAGAAAGCGGAGGCAATACAGGAGGCAGGTGTGACCCCAGTGGCTGGCTCCTTTCTCTGCACTCTCCTGAGTAGAGTGAGTGCTTTGTGGGTTCCCGAGGAGCCCCAGGTTGGGAAAGGAGTTGGGGTGTGGGGAGCAACTTGGCCAGTGCAAAGTGCTCAAGATGAGAAGATTGGGTTCCGGTTCCAGGTGTGCCACCAAAGTCCAGTGCGACTTAGTACAGCTCACTATGGACTTCCCTTCTCCAGGCAGAGTTCTCCCATCTCTACAAAATGGAGATGAGACTCCTAGCAGCTCTCCCTAGGGGGGCTAGGGAACCTCACAGAGACGCCTGAGAAGGTGAAGGCGGGAACCAGTGGGGGTGGGCTGGCAGGTCTCAGGCCACTTTCCATAATGATAATGACAGTTTTAAAAAATAGCTGCTGCTGCTAAGTCACTTCAGTAGTGTCCGACTCTGTGCAACCCCATAGACGGCAGCCCACCAGGCTCCCCCGTCCCTGGGATTCTCCAGGCGAGAACACTAGAGTGGGTTGCCATGTCCTTCTCCAGTGCATGAAAGTGAAAAGTGAAAATGAAGTCGCTCAGTCGTGTCTGACTCTTAGCGACCCCATGGACTGCAGCCTACCAGGCTCCTCCGCCCATCGGATTTTCCAGGCAAGAGTACTGGAGTGGGGTGCCATTGCCTTCTCCGTAAAAAATAGCAGCTAATATTTATTCAGCAGTTGCTAGGTGTAACATTGTGTTAACTGTTTAATATGAAATCACCTTGTCAAACCTTCAGAACAACTATCTGAGGTGCATTCAGTTAGTATCTCTCTTTTAAAGATGAGAACAGAGGCTCAGAGGTTCAGTGTGTGATCCAAGGTCCCCCTTGTTGGAACTTGATGCCTGTATGTTTGAAAATTCATCCATAGCTTCTGGAAAGACAAAGGATTTCACTAGACCCCAGAGTTGCAAGACGCACAGAGGAGTAAAAACCTCCTACCCCAGGTGAGGCCCATGTGGTGGGGACACTTTGGCCTCTACAATCTGTCTACCCTCTGGAGGGAGCTCTGCAGTCCTCTAGGGATGTCTGTCTCCTGACTTGGGACACAACCTTCCAGCCTTACAGAGAGCCACCCCAAACTCTAACCTTCAGGACAGCCTCTTTCTCTCCACACGGGGGCCTCCTGGTCCCTGCCTGGCCAGAGGCTGCCCCACCAAGAGGAGAGACTCCACAGGCCTTCCCATGGAGGTGAGTTTGTGCCTGAGGGATCCCAAGCTATAAACACAGAACTTAGAAGAGGTGCTCTGTTCCTCCTCTTTGTCTCCAGAACAACTAACTGATAAACACGTTCAGTGTCATTCTGAGCTAGAACTGGTTTTTGTAACATGAATCCTTCTGGACAGAGAATCCAGAAAAAGTGGGACAGGATTTGTCTTCTGCTCAAGCCCTCTGATCCCTGGATGCCCTTTGGTTTAGGGAGTTTTCAGCTCCAAATACACAGCTCATGTACCCATACAGGCAGTCCCAAGAGGAAAAGATCCTTTGTTCTCTCTGGGGCTCAGTGAGTGTTGGGGGCTCTGAACTCTCCAGCCAGGGTAGGGGGAGCCTTGCAGGTCAAGCAGGCCCAGTACATGGACAGGAGGCCATCCTGGAGTCTATTTTCCTTACAGTTTGGAAAGAGACCTGGGTACAGGTTTGTGTCTCTTCTGATAGAAAACTACCTTGAAGATAAACGGTAGCTGATGCAGCCTCCGAATCCAGGAGAGCTTGGAGAAGGGGTCAGGAGAACATAGACCCCATTTACAGGTGGCAGCCACCACTCAGCTCCAGCCAACCGTTCTATGGACCAACACAGTGCCCTCCACTTTGTTAAACGAAAGCTGGAGTCTAGATTTTGGGGTGAAGATTTCCAATACTTATATGTTAACAAGTAAGTAGGTAAAAAGCCATCAAACAACAAAACAAATACTATGGCCCAACAAAACTAACTGAAGTGGGAGAGCCTATATACTACCCATTGGCCACATGGGATGGCCTTGAAGGGCTCTAAGACTTTATGTCCAGCAGCACTTCCCTCTCTCCCTCTGCTCCTCGTAGACCATCATGTCAATCTCATGATGGGGTCCTGCTCACTACAGGTCTTTCCTTTGACCTGAATTGCCCTGGGCTACGTCCCTGGCCTGCAGGAACCCCTCTCTCCTTTCCCCCTCTAGTCTGACTGCAATCTCCTTGTTCCTGCCCCAGGGCCTTTGCACTGCCTACTTCTTCTGCCTGAAACTCTTTCTCAAGATAACTTTGTGGCCTTCCCTCTGCTCACATGTCACCTTGCGATGTAGGCTTTCCCTGACCACTCTTGCAAAAATAGCACCTCCTCCATCACTCTCTAATCTTGCTTTCTATGAATTTCCTTCACTCGGTTTTCATCATCTGATGATTTTTTTTTTTGGGGGGGTGATGTCACCAGCGTGTGGGATCTTAGTTCCCCAACCAGGGATCAAACCTATGCCTCCTGCACTGGAAGCAGAGAGTCCTAACCACTGGACTGCCATGGAAGTCCCTTATAAAGTACTTTTATTTATTTAGGCCACATTGTGATCTTAGTTCCCCAGTCAGTGATCAAACCCATGCCTTTTGCACTGGAAGTACAGTCTTAACCACCAGACTTCCTGTTAACCTCTCTCTCTGCCACTAGACTCCAACCCCCCCAAGAGCAAGGTCTTTATCCATCCTGTTCTCTGCTCTAGAATGCTTTCATGGGGTAGGCCCTCAATAAATAAGTACTGAATGAATGCATAAATGAATGGCTTTGGCAGAAGAGGTCCAATAGCAAAACACTTTCCCATTATCCCCCATTTTGTCCCTTTTCTTCCTTAAAATCCAGTTGCCTAGAAGCCATTTGTTTCCTTCAAATGTCCAACTCTCCAGGGTCACATTATGCCTTTGGAGGGCCCTAGTCACTGTAGCCTTTGTGTGCCCCTTCCTCCATGAAAGAAATATCAGACAGTATATTTAAGGACAACACTGACATACAGATGAATATATGGGCTAGTGGCTCCCATGCTGGACAGCTCAGATATAGAACCCTTCCATCACTTTAAAAAATTCTTTTGGAGAACGTTGCTCCAGAGAGTCAGCTGCAGCCCCCTCTGAGTCTCTCTTTTTGGAATATGGGTTCCTATTCTGGGCCAGTACTTGAATCCACCACCTGCTAGATGAGTGAACCAGGCAGAGCCCTCCAATTATCTGAGTCTCTGTTTCTCATTTACAGAATGAGAATGATAGTATGTGTCACAATAAGGGTGAGGTTGGTACAGTAACTAACTCACACTGAGTGTATCCTGTGCTAGGAATTGCCATGTACTGACTCATGCAGCCTTCTCAACAGCTCCCTGAGATAGGTGCTACTCTCATTTCCCTTTTTCCAGGAACAGAGAGGTTAAATAACTGCCCAAGGTCACACAGCTGGTGAATGATAGAGCTGGGATTTGAAAGCAGGTTGATCTGACTTCAGAGACCACTTTCTTGCTATCAGTTCTACCCAATACCGTACCCTTTCTCCAAAGGCCAAGTGAGAAAATGCATGCAGATATGTTTTGAAAACGTATAGATTGCCATCCAGATATCGGACAGTATAATTTTTGTCATCAATAATGATAATCAGAATACTAATAAAGAAGGGACCTCAAGTCTCAGCTCTATTTCACCTATGCCCTAGATGAGACCTTCCTTTTCAGCCATTTCTCTTCCCGTGAATTCCAGGCGTGGGTTTCTCAGCCTGCTGGTGGTTCCTGCTGCCGTTTAGCAAGCCATTATTGGTCCTAATAAGGTGTCACTCTGCGTCTTTCCTCCCCAGTGCTTTTACCTGTCATATTATCTGTCTTTCCTCCAGCCCTGGGAAGTAGGTAGGAGTAGCTATTATTATTGCCATTTTATAGACAGGTAAATTGAGGCTCAGAAGAAACCCTGTGGCCTTGCTAAGGTCACACGGCCCATCCAGGGCTCAAGTCACTGGTCCTTTTCCTGTTTGTATCCAATTCTTTGACTTGTTTTTGTTACATAAGGACCCAGCAGTGGCTGCCTATAAACTAGCACATGACTCAAGTGTTCGAGTTTCTTAGAAATGAATTGAGCCTCCCTACCAATTCCTGAATTTCAGTCGCCCTAAACCAATAGAGCTGGTGTGCAAGACCAGTCCACGCTAGAGTCGGAATCTTTAAAAAAAAAAATTTATTTTCTATTGGAGCATAGCTGATTAACAATGCTGTGATAGTTTTAGGTGGACAGCAAAGGGACTCAGCCATACATATACATATAACCATTCTCCCCAAAGCTCCTCTCCCACCCAGGCTGCCACGTAACACTGAGCAGAGTTCCCTGTGCTATACCGTAGGACATTTTTGGTTATCCATTTTAAGTACAGCAATCTATACATGTCAATCACAAACTCCCAAACTATCCTTTCCCGCTACCCTTCCTTCCCACCCCGGGCAGCCATAAGTTCCTTCTCTGTGAGTCTCTTCTTAATCCGTAAGTTCATTTGTATCATTTCCTTTTAGATTCTGCATGTAAGGGATGAGCTACGATGCTTTTTCTTCTCTGTCTGACTTAACTTCATAGAGCGGGAATCTTGAGTGGGAAAATTCCCCTTTTGATTTGATGTTAGATTACTCTTCCTAGCACATAGTTCTGCTCTGGTCCTGCCTCTTCTCTAAAACCTTCAGTGGCTCCATACAACTAAGTAGAAAAATTATTTCCGTAGCAAAGACTTCCTGACAAGCAGGTACCTGGAATGTCAACATTCTTTCACTTACGGTTTTAATCTGGCTCAAAGGCAAAAGGCCTCCTAAGTCTCACTCCTGGCTCCACCCTCCCCTACTCCCCAGGCTTTGTCATGAATAGAATATATTCAGGATTCTTTCTTGAGAGCCACAGAGCCAGCCTCACACTGGATACCAGAGGCGGTGGATAGGAGTGGGCCATCAAAAAGTAAATGCTGAGAGCACCCAAATCCATGGAGAGTGTGGACATCATCCAGTGAAGAGGAATGAGTCCAGTGACTCTTTCTCTCGTGAAAGACTCTCCAACCTATACAAAATAGCTTCCCTCATTGCTTCTCCCCCGAGCCTAGGCGATCCAGAATGCCCAGCTTCAGGAAATTTGGCTTTCTGATATCAGTTCAGCCTCCCCCTTCTGGGTGTCCTTGGTGTGCCAGGCAAATCTCAGTTTACCTCACCTAAGAAACAGGGGTAAAAGGGCAGATGCATTCCTAAAAGTACTCTTGGGCTATTAGTTCATGTCCAAGAAAAGGGAAGGTGCTGAGCCATGAGGCAGAATGTCATTTTCTGATTTGTGCCCGGGTGATGGGGAGGAATCTCATCATCAGAAGCAACCCTGGCATTTTGAACAAATCTGGTAGGACGGTCTTTAGTGGAAGCTTGATTTGGCTTTGAATTCTTCTAAGTGCATCTGCTTCCCCAAGGAAGAGACAGAATTACAGTCACAAACTCTCCTAGAACTAGATGCCTGAGTCCTTGCACATGGACCATTATGGATCCAGGTCACTGAGCATCAGATTCACAGTACATCCCACCAGGCAGTTCAGAACATGCAGGCAGGACTCAGAATGTTAGGATGGCAGAGCCCCCACTTGTCAGATCTGGAGGGGCTCCCAGTCTAGTTTTTCAAACCTGTGCTTCCCAAGAGAATGAGGGACAAGCCTGGAGGCAGAGTCTGAGGCCTTGAGCCCTGCTTCAATAGTGCAATTCTGCTTTTATCTGTTTATAGGCTGTGTTTCCAAGTACAACTTGATTAGGGAAAAAAGAAAGCAACAGAGGGGTCTGAAATCACGGATCCATTCCTGCCCCTTCCCCCAAGACACACACATCATTTAGAGGTGAAGATGGAGGTCCAGATGGCTTAGGTGACTGACCTGACCAACACTCCCAGGGAATAAGTGACTTTAGATCTAGGTCTTCCAAGAGCCACTACACTGACCTGGCTAGGCATGACTGACTAGGCGTCAGTGAATGTGCAACCCTGATCCAGAGCCAGAGGAAGTCCCAAATTCCGCAAACCAAAGAATTTGCCTGGGTAAGTTGGAAAGGATTTTAGAGCTCTCTTTATAGTCCCCAAGGGCAACCATTCCCCTGGAGTAGCACATCCTTTACCCGATGGCCACCCAGAATCTACTTGGATTCCCCCAGAGACGGGGAGCTCTCTATATTGTGAGATGACTCATTCCAGAATTGCACTTGAGATCGCTAACCAAGAAAACAGGGCTAGATCTCAGAGCACTCTTCCTGCCAGTTGTATTCAGACTGTTATCACTGACTTGGATAAAGACACAGATGTTACAATCACCAAGTCACTAAACATTTGAAAAGATTCTGAGAAGCCGGAACAGGCGTGAAACACATGGAGAAATGAATCCTGGTCTCATTAAATCCCTATGTCATTTAGTTGCAGAAGATCAGCCAGCATAGGAACAGATTGGGGCTGGTGTGAAAAGACATCTAGCAGTTTTCATTACCTACAAACTCAACAATCAATAATTTGAGCCGGTTGCTAAAAAGCAATAGTACTTGGTAATATTTGTTGAAAACTGTGTCATATACCATAATAATTATGTACTTTAATTCATTTCATTCTCAAAATGATATTATGAAGTCAGGAAACTAAGGATCAGAGAATGTAAGTCACTTACTTGCCTAAAGTCACACGGCCAGAAGCTGTGTGCTGTAAGCCATTTTCTGCATGAAATGGGATTGGGAGTTACACAGAATTTGATTCACACATATATCCTAAAAGAGCGGATTCATGAAGCCCCACACCTGCACTTGCTTACACCTGTACACACACACGAGCCCCATGGCTACCAGTTTATTTACTCCCATTCCATTCATTCTGTCAAGCGGGCACACACAAAGAGTGTACCCACACAATTATTCAAAATTGCCTCCTAAGTGTGTGTGCATGTGATTTCTTGCAAATGTGCACATTCAGCCACATGCAGATTTCTCTCTGAGTCTGGGGAGCCAAAAGCTTGAGGCCCCACCCCGGACAAGCGCCTGCTCGCAGCTTCCCAACACAGCCTATGGCTCGGCTAGCAAGCTTAGACTTGACCAGGGACCAACGGCTTCCTGCTCCACTGGGGAGCAGACTGGGCCTTCTCTAGGGGCTTTAGTGAACCCCACCCTCACCCCAATCTCAGTCTTTGATTCTGCCTTGGCTTTGAAACAACAGTAACTAATATTTATTGAGTGCTTTTCTATGGGCCAGACACCATACTAAGCACATTAACATACACAATCCTGTTTCATCTTCATAAAACCTCAGGAAAGCAGTGTTCTTAATAGCCCCATCTTACAGATGAGGAAACTGAGGTTCGAAGAGGTTAACTTCCCCAAGGTTATCCAGTCAGCAAGTGGTAGAGTTGGACTTGAACCCAAACAGCTGGATTTACAAGTGAGCATAGTTTCTCTTTTTTACAATGTGACTAGGAGGAAAGAACCTGGCTCTTGTTTTCACCCTGTGACCTTGGGCAAGCCCCTTTCTTTTGGAGGAACTTTATTTTCCAGCTTCAAAAAGGAAGGGATGCTCGCTAAATGTTCTCTCAGTTTTCCCTCTGTCTTTGCTTTTCCAAAGTCCAGATCCTTCCATTTTTGTCAATTAGTATTCATTGAGCTTGCACTGATCAAAGCACTGGGAGTTCATGCGTGAACAAGATACACAAAGCTCCTGTCTTCAGGAGCCCAGGAGACAGTAAACAAATAAATAAGAACAACGTTGGGAGGTGACAAGTGCCATGGAGAAAATGAGGGTGAAGTGATAAAAAAGGGTGTTAGATAGCAGGCTACATCAACCTGGGGATTAGAAGTTGTGCTGAGAAGCTGTGTTCAGTCGCTCAGCTGTGTTCGGACTCTTTGTGACCCCATGGACTGTAACCTGCCAGGCTCCTCTGTCCATGGGATCCCCCAGGCAAGAATACTGGAGTGTGTTGCCATTTCCTTCTCTAGAAGGTGACATTAGAGCTGAGAAATGGATAACAAGAAGGAGCTAGCCATGGGTGAATCTTAAACAGAGGAAAACAGCAAGTGCGAATTTGGTGTGTTTGCAGAAGAGAAAGAAGACCCTTGTTGCTGCAGCTTGGTGAACAATAAGAGGGGTGCTGGGAGGTATCATCTGAGATACAGGCAGGGCCCAGATGGTGGGGAGCCTTCCAGGCTATGATACAAGTTCAGATTTCATTTAAATGCTACAGGAAGCTGCTAGAAAATTTCAAGCATGGAAGTGATAAGAATTGATTTATGCGTTCACAAGATGTTTCAAAATAGTGGTCCTAGGTGCTGTGGGTGGGGAGGGTAGCCCAGGGAGTTGAACATGTCCCTGCCCCCCACAAGCCTGTTCACTTGCCTGGGCACAGTGCCAGAAACAAGTCTCAGACCCAGGCCCTTCCCCCAGCAAACCACTTACCAGGTCTGTGAGTCCTACAGCTTGAACACAGCCATGGGCACCAAACTCCCACCCAAGGGTTCATTCCCTTTGACATCATTCCCTTTGACCACCACCACCACCACTACACCCTGCCCCCCATCCCTGCTCCCTTCTCTGCAGCTCACTTTAAGGATTCTAGCTCTGCAAGGCACCCCTGCAGCTGCTGAGCGGAGTGTCTTGTTGGGACCTGCCCTCCAGGGGAGCTGACCTGGTGAACAGGAAGTGTTCCCCACAGCAGGGCGGGTGGAGCTGGGAGGCTGCCTGCATCCTGGACTTGCTGGGCCACTGAATTGAGTGTGGACCTGGGACCAGGTAAGCACTCATTTTCCCCCTCTAGCTTCAACTTCAAAAGCAATGCCATCCTGGGGGAAGGGGTGGGGTCTGAATGATTGGGGTTAGGGGGCAGTCCCCTTCCTGCTTGCAAGGAATTGTGTCAGGGATCGGCAAGTGTGGCTTTTCCCTGTGGCCAGGACCTTTGTGGGCTGCAGCGGCAAGAAAGGGGTGACAGCAAGGGGTGGGAACGATGGGGAATAGGCAACATCTTTTGTGTCACCGGCTTTAGGACCCCAGATATAGAGTCTGCCTCCATCCAGGCCCCTCTCTTCTGAGGTGCTGGGCTTAGGGCGCCACCAACAGGATGTCAAGTGAGGAGTGGTGGGAGGGAGCCTGGAAGGAGGAGGCATAATCAAATTCTTTACTATCACAGGCTTTCAGATCCCAAGTTAGGCTGACTTTCCCATTTCTGCCTTCACTCTCCTTCCCATGTTGGGATGCAACCCACAGGGTCTTAAAGAACCTGCCTTTGGTTGTCTCGACTCTAGAGAGACAAGGATCTAAGTCTCTCTTTTTCCCCCTTGCCCTGGACGTTTAACTCTTCCTTGCCTTTGAAGACCAAGGCAACTGGAAAAACAAGTCTTGCCTGTTTCCTCCAGGAATGCTTGGCACATCTGGCTGATAGCCATGAACTCCCCAGAGTCAAGACTCCCATGGTCAGGCCAGGCACCAGCCTGGTGCACACAACCTCACACGTGCTTCTAGAAGACTCGATTTGGTAACCAAACTCAGCCCATCCCCATGACCCTCCCCATCCTTGGCCCTGATGAGTCTCATATTTTGACCCAGGATGGAGTTCAGGGATGAGCCACTGAGGAAGCCATAAGGGAGAGGATGGGGAACAGTGGGTCTTAGAGGTGAAGCACTCATTCGTGGTTACTTCAACAATTGCCAGGGGCTGCTTCTTACCTGGCCGCCTACTATGTGACTGGGGCAAGATCCCCTCTCCCACCTGGGTTCTCTTTTTCCATCTCTGCATGAGAAGCGGGTCTGAGCTCCATTATCTCTCAGGACCACTTCAGCTCTGCCATTTCAGAGGAGGAAGAGAAGGTGTTTCTCTCTTCAGGATTACAAGACAAGTCAGAATCAGACCCCATCCAAAGGGACTTTTGGTGGAGGAGATGTAGCTAAGCCAGGGACTTTTCCCCATGAAATATTTATTTACTTATTTGTCAGTATCAGGTCTTAGCTGCGTCATGTAGGATCTTCGGTTATAATACTCAGGCTCTCTAGCTGTGGTGTGTGGGGTCAGTAGTTGTGGCACTCGGGCTTAGTTGCCCTGCAACATTTGGGATCTTATTTCCTTGGGCAGGAATTTGAACCCATGTCCCCTGCATTGCAAGGCAGATTCTTAACCACTGGACCACAAGAGATGTCTCACCAGGATTAATTTGTGCTTTGTTTCTATTTAGCTGTCAGGCCATGGGCAGGCCCCTTTCATTTATGAAACTTAGATTCCTATGACTAATAATAGTTAATATTATGTTAAAACTTACGGTCTTCCCTGGTGGCTCAGATGGTAAAGAATCTGCCTGAAATGCAGAAGACGGGTTCGATCCCTGGATTGGGAAGATTCCCTGGAGAAGGAAATGGCAACCCTCTCTAGTATTCTTCTCTGGGAAACCCCATGGACAGAGGATCCTGGGGGTCCATGGGGTCGCAAGAGTCGGACACGACTGAGTGACGACTGAGTGACTTTCACTTCACTTCACTTATGTTAAAACTTACTATGCGCCAGGCACTCTGTTAGCTCACTTACCTTTGCTATTTCACTTAATTTTCAAACAATCAAATGAGGTAGATATTATCCTTATTCCTACTCTACAGAAGAGGGGATCGAGGCTCATAGAGGTGAAACAACCTGCCCAGAAAGTCAGCCAGCTAGTAAATAGAGGAGCCAGGCCTCATGGCCCAGGAGCCTGATGCCAGGCCTGCGATCCTGGTCCCTTTGCTTTTTCGCAGCCCCTACATGTGCAGATGCAGCTCAGTTCAACTCGAGTTCAGCCCTGACGGAAGCGTCTTATGGGAAATATTTAGTGCTAGACTGCTAAGCTTGGGTACCTGTTCAGGATGATTTCAGCATCACTGAGGAAGATTTCCCAGGTGGTATTAGTGGTAAAGAACCCACTTGCCAATGCAGGAGACATAAGAGATGCACATTTGATCCCTGGGGTGGGAAGATCCCCTAGAGGAGGAAATGGCAATCCACTCCAGTATTCTTGACTGGAGAACCCCATGGACAGAGGAGCCTGGTGGGCTACAGTCCATGGGGTCCCAAAGAGTTGGACACGGCTGAAGTGACTTAGCATGCACGCTCAGGGAACCACTGAAGGTTTGGAAAAGGGAGGGAGGCGGTTAAGGAGTGTGCTGTATCTGCTGGACGCCCTTGAGGAAGCACGTAAACTAGTCGGCTACTCTTCAAACACAGGTTTTGCAATCTCAGCACTACTGGCTTGCTGTGGGTGTCTGTCCTGTGCACCATAGGCTGTTTGGCAGCATCCTCATCCTCTATCTACTAGATGTCAACAGCACCTCCTGCACAAGCTAGACTAGCCAAAAATACCTTTGTGCGTGCTACATTGCTTTGGTTGTGTCCGACTCTTTGTGACCCTATGGACTGGAGCCCACCAGGCTCCTCTGTCCATGGGATTCTCCAGGCAAGAACAGGAGTGGGTTGCCATGCTCTTCTCCAGGGGATCTTCCCTACCCAGGGGTCAAACCTGTGTCTCTTAAGATTCTTGAATTGGCAGGTGGGTTCTTTACCATGAGTGCCACCTGGGAAGGGAAAAATACCTTCAGACATTGCCAAATGTCCTCTGTGGGGCAAAACCACCCCAATTAAGAGCCACAGCAGTAGGACCCATTTCCTTCCTAACTCGTGCCCTTTCTTTTTCTGCCCAGGGTTTCAGGAGGTTTTCCATCATGATCATTGCCTCGTTGGGGTTTGCCATTCTCTTGCTCCACTGTACAACTTGTGAGAACCCCCTCATCTCCTCAGCCTGGCACTTCACACACCCCCTATATAATGCGACCATCTATGAAAACTCTGCTCCCAAGACCTATGTGGAAAGCCCTGAGAAAATGGGCATCTACCTCATAGACCCCCAGTGGGCAGTGAGGTACCGGATTATCTCTGGAGATGTGGCCAATGTGTTTAAAACAGAGGAGTACGTGGTGGGGAACTTCTGCTTCCTGAGAATAAGGACAAAGAGCAGCAACACAGCCCTTCTGAACAGGGAGGTGCGAGACAGCTACACCCTCATCATCCAAGCCACGGAGAAGACCCTGGAGTTAGAAGCGCTGGCCCGCGTGGTGGTCCGCATCCTGGACCAGAATGACCTGAAGCCCCTCTTCTCCCCGCCTTCATACCGAGTTACCATCTCTGAGGACATGCCCCTCAAGAGCCCCATCTGCAAGGTAAGCGCCACCGATGCAGACCTGGGCCAGAACGCCGAGTTCTATTACGCATTTAACACAAGGTCGGAGATGTTCGCCATCCATCCCACCAGCGGGGTGGTCACTTTGGCTGGGAAGCTCAACGTCACCTGGCGAGGGAAGCATGAGCTCCAGGTACTGGCTGTGGACCGCATGCGGAAGATCTCGGAGGGCAATGGATTTGGCAACTTGGCTGTGCTCGTTATTCACGTAGAGCCTGCCCTCAGGAAGCCCCCAGCCATTTCCTCAGTGGTCTTGGCTACACCGGACCGCCATGAGGATGCCACCTACGCCACTGTCACGGTAGATGCAAACAGCTCAGGGGCGGACGTGGACTCGCTGGAAATTGTTGGTGGTGACCCTGGAAAGAACTTCAAAGCCGTCAAGTCTTATGCCCGGAGCAGTGAGTTCAGTGTGGTTTCCGTCAAAGACATCAAATGGATGGACCACCCTCATGGATTCAACCTCAGCCTGCAGGCCAGGGCTGGGAGCAGACCTTCCGTTTACTCCCAGATCAGGGGCTTTCACTTACCCGCTTCCAAACTGACTTCCCTCAAGTTTGAGAAGGCCACGTACAGAGTGCAGCTTAGTGAGTTTTCCCCCACTGGCAGCCGCGTGGTGATGGTGAAAGTAACTCCAGCCTTCCCCAACCTGAAGTATGTTCTAAAGCCATCCCCAGAGAATGCAGCATTTAAACTGAATGCCCGCACGGGGCTGATCACCACCACAAAGCTCATGGACTTCCATGACCAAGCCCAGTACCAGCTACGCATCAGAACCTCACCGGGCCTGGCCTCCACCACTGTGGTCATTGACATTATGGACTGTAACAATCATGCCCCAGTGTTCAACAGGTCCTCCTACGATGGCACTTTTGATGAGAACATCCCTCCAGGCACCAGTGTTCTGACTGTTAGTGCCACAGACCAGGATCATGGAGAGAATGGATATATCACCTACTCCATCACTCGTCCAAATGCTGTCCCCTTTTCTATTGACCCTTACCTGGGGGTCATCTCCACCTCCAAACCCATGGACTATGAGCTCATGAATAGAATTTACACTTTCCGGGTACGGGCATCAGACTGGGGATCCCCATTTCGCCAGGAAAAAGAAGTGTCTGTTTCTCTTAGGCTCAAGAATCTGAATGACAACAAGCCTATGTTTGAGGAAGTTAACTGCACTGGGTCTATCCCCGAAGACTGGCCAGTAGGAAAGTCAATAATGACTGTGTCAGCCATAGATGTGGATGAGCTTCTGAACCTAAAATACGAGTTTGTATCGGGCAATGAACTCAAGTATTTTGATCTAAATCATTTCTCTGGTGTGATATCCCTCAAACACTCTTTTAGGAACCGTACTACCGGTCAACCCATCAATTATTCCCTGAAAATTACTGCTTCAGATGGGAAAAATTATGCCTCACCCATGACTTTGAATGTTACTGTAGTGAAGGACCCTCATTTTGAGGTCCCTGTAAAGTGTGAGAAGACAGGGGTACTGACACATTTCACAAAGACCATCTTGCACTCTATTGGGCTTCAGAATCAGGAGTCCAGTGATGAGGATTTCACTTCCTTAAGTGCGTATCAGATCAATCATCATACCCCTCATTTTGAGGACCACTTTCCACAGTCTATTGACATCCTTGAGCGTGTTCCTCTCAACACACCTCTAGCCCATCTGGCAGCCACTGACCCTGATGCTGGCTTTAATGGAAAACTGGTCTATGTGATTGCAGATGGCAATGAAGAGGGTTGCTTTGACATTGACCTAGAAACAGGGCTGCTCACTGTAGCTGCCCCCTTAGACTATGAAGCCACCAGTTTCTACGTCCTCAATGTAACAGTGTATGACCTGGGCACTCCCCAGAAGTCCTCCTGGAAGCTGCTGACAGTGAATGTGGAAGACTGGAATGACAACGCGCCCAGATTTCCTCCCGGGGGATACCAGGTAACAATCTCAGAAGACACAGAAGTTGGAACCACTGTTGCAGAGCTGAAAGCAGAAGATGTGGACTCAGAGGATAATGGGAGGGTTCGATACGCGCTGTTAAGCCCCACAGAGAAGTTCTCCCTCCATCCTCTCACCGGAGAAATGGTTGTCACAGGACACTTGGATCGGGAATCAGAACCTCGGTATATACTCAAGGTGGAGGCCAGGGACCAGCCCAGGAAGGGCCACCAGCTTTTCTCTGTCACTGACCTGATAATCACATTGGAAGATGTCAATGACAACTCCCCTCAGTGCATCACAGAACACCTCAGGCTTAAGGTCCCAGAGGATCTACCCCCAGCGACTATTCTAACATTTCTGGATGCCTCTGATCCTGACCTGGGCCCTGCGGGAGAAGTACAGTATGTCCTGTTGGATGACGCCCACGGGACCTTCCATGTGAACCCGATGACTGGGGCACTCAGTCTGGAGAAAGAGCTGGACTTTGAGAGGAGAGCGGGATATAACCTGAGCCTATGGGCCAGCGACAGTGGGAAGCCCCTGGCCCGCAGGACCCTCTGCCGTGTGGAGGTGATCGTCCTGGATGTGAATGAGAATCTCCACGCTCCCCACTTCGCCTCCTTTGTGCACCAGGGCCAGGTACAGGAGAACAGCCCCTCCGGAACGTCAGTGATGGTAGTGGCTGCCCACGATGAAGACACTGGCTTGGATGGGGAGCTCCAGTACTTCCTGCGTGCTGGGACCAGCCTTGCTGCCTTTAGCATCAACCAAGACACAGGTACTGGGCGTTGGGAGGGACGGGAGGGCCAGGTGCTGGGAAAGGATGGGGCTAAGGAAAATCAGGGGCTCTTTTTAGAGAAGTCAGGCTGTAAGCTAAAAGGAGCGATAAATAGGGCCACTCCTTCCTGTTCCTCTTATTTTATTTTCATTTTTTATTTTTTAAATTATTTTGGCCATGCCACATGACTTTTTGGATCTCAGACCCCTGACTAGGGATTAAACTCGTGTGCTTGGCAGTGAAACTGCAGAGCCCTAACCACTGGACCACCTGGGAATTTCCTCATTCTTTTTTAATGGCTGCATTTGTTCATATACTTTTACTCGTATGCATGAGTCTCTGTAGGAAAACTCTTAAAAATGCAGTTCTTGGGTCAAAGGATAATACACATTTTCCATGTTAATATATCTTTCCAAGTTGTCCTCCAAAAAGGTGGCAGCACTGTATTTATTCCTTCAAAGCTCCATAGAAAATAAGTGCAATTCAGCAAACACTGGGCACCCTCTACTTGTGAGGCCCTGAGGTAGGTAACTTAGAGAAGATCCCAGGTGAATAAAAGTAGGTTATTCACCTTGAGAAGTTTACAACCTGATGGATGGTTTCCCTCCAGGGTAACGGGGAGGGTGAGGAAAGAAAATTAGATTGAGAGTCAACTCTAGACTCAGCTCTCCTGCTTACTTGCTGCATGATCTTGGCCAAGTCATGCTCTTTCTGTGGGCCTCAGTTTCCCCATCTGTCAAAGGAGGAAGGTTCCTTCAGCTCTGAGATGCTATGGCTGTGAACCAGGCCTTGCCCTCTCACCTAGGTCTTCAGAGTTCAGTATGCCCCACGAGAGCTTAGGGCACCAGCCTCTTTTGCTCACTCTTGGACCCTTGCCCTCTAGAAAAGTGTTGGCCCACAATAAGTAATTTGTAGAATAAGTGAACTAATGAATGAAGCCAAGTCTCTAAAATCGTGAAGACGATGGAGAGGGGAACAGCAATTTATTCATCAAATCCCTCACCCTTGAATTAATATCTATAAGGGCTTGAGGCTTGAAGGAACCACTGTAAGGACCAAAGTATGGAAATCCCACCTAGAGAATGTGAAATAAATAAATTGGACTTGGGTTGAAGTAGTCAGGAGAAAGTAGATCAACTGCTATGGCCTTCTGGAAATCCTGCGTGTGCCCATATGCCCGAGTTATGGATCTGTCTTAGCAGAGAAAGGCTCTGAGAGGTTCTTCAATAAGGATACAAGCTCCCCTGTTTAACTCAGGAGCTCCCACACTGTATAGGCCACAGTTCCCTTTTCTCCTGGAACACTTGTTAATATCCTTTCCATGGTATGGTTTCAGGACTGTTAGGTAAAGTGATCTCTAGAGCTCCTTTGAGCTCTGAAATACTTTGGGTTTGGTGATCACCTCTCCCCAGGAATGATTCAGACTCTGGCACCCCTGGACCGAGAATTTGCATCTTGTTACTGGCTGACGGTACTGGCAGTAGACAGGGGTTCCATCCCCCTGTCGTCTGTAACTGAAGTCTACATTGAGGTTTTGGATGTCAATGACAACCCACCCCAAATGTCCAGACCTGTGTTCTACCCCTCTGTCCGGGAGGATGCGCCCCTGCACACCTCTGTGCTTCAGTTGGATGCCTGGGACCCGGACTCCAGCTCCAAAGGGAAACTGACCTTCAATATCACCAGCGGGAACCATATGGGATACTTTGTCCTTCATCCTCTCACAGGTAAGGACCTCAGAAACCTGGGTAAATAGGATTCTCTACAGCAGTGCTTCTCAAAGTGTGATCTGAAGATTGGCATCATGGGTGTCGCATGTGAACCTGCTAGTAGATCAAGTTCTCAGGCTCCACCTTAGACCTACTGATTCGGAAATCTGTATTTTAATAAGACATGCAGAGGATTTTGATGTGTGCTATGTTTGAGAACTGCACGTCATCGAAGTCCATCTCTATGGAAGAAAAGTGACATATCATTTTTCTTTCCTTGGGGCCTAGGGAAGCTAAGCAGGTTCCCCATGTTGTCAAGTTGGGACTATTTCAACCCTGCAAGTGCTCCCAACATAACCATTCCCCAGAATCACAAGCCATAGGCTGAGTCACTTAACTCTAGTTTCAAACTGATCTCAAGTCTGCCCATGGAGTGGTGGTGATAGAGATCCACTTCAGAGGAGTCAACAGTCTCACAACGATCTCTCCTAATCCAGCCCATCTAGGATGGTTCAGAGGAGTCTAGAGGTCAACAACTTGCAGCAGGGAACTAGAGATAGCCCACAACAGTGTTCTGTTTGGCCTGCACAAGCTTTAAACAGTAATTTCCAAGTTGTTGCCAACATTTAAAAATGAGCAAAGCTCACAAAATGTTCCAGACTTCTGTAACTAGAAGATCTAGCCATGCCAATTGCACATCCCGCAGGGCCACAACCGCCTGAGCCAACAGCAGCTCCTTGTGTAGGGCAGGCGTGTCCTCTCTCCTCTCTCCTCCCCTCACTCCCGCCTGCTTCCTGCATTTATGCTGCCTGCCTGGCTCCCAGAAGAATGAGAGCCAGTTCCCATGGCTGCAGGTACAACTCCAAGGCCATGTGTCCCTCTGGACCATGAACAACAATGCTATCGCAGAGAACGCTGACATTCTTGCCTTCCAACCCGACTTCCCATTCTCCAGCTCCAACCACTGACTCGTGTCCTTGAAGAACAGAAGTCTGGAAAGATTGGAAAAAGGCAGGTGGGGAGGTAGGGGCATGGTGGAGAGCTAGCAGCAGCTTCCTTCATGATCCTTAAGGCAAAAGGGAGTCAGGAAAAGCGATGGGCCTGGGGACCCTGAGGCAGACAGCGGGTGGGGGACACAAGTGCCCTGTGACATCTGTTTGGCACCTTTGACCTCGGGGCGTGGATTAGTCTTCCTGGAAGGAGGATGCTTTTCCCAAGCTGGCTCTCTGCCTGGGCCCACTCAGCCCCTCCCTTTTTGGAAGGGGGAAGACATCTCTCACCTAAGGTAATAGGTTCTCTATTTCTCCCAAATCCCTGCTGTGTTTACTGTCAACAGTTCCCTGACACCAGGTCTGGCAAAATGCCCCAAAGGGCAGAGATGCTTAGTCTTCCTTCAGTCAGAAATTCTTCCTTCCTTCAGAAATTCTTACCAGCATGAACATTTAAAAATAAAGTAATAAATCCAGCAATGACCCCTCCCCACAACCCCCGCCTACCTTTCTTATCCCTTAGATTGTCCTACTTCCATACTGGGATCCCTTGGCTGGTTTCCCTATGCCCTTAAGATAAAGCCAAGCCCTGTCATGTCCCATGAGCTTGTCTCTCTCACTCCATCACTCTCTGATTCCAACCATGTGGCCTGCCTCAGTCCACGCACGCCCTCTCCTGGCACAGGGCCTTTGCACAAGCTTTTCCTTCTGCCAGGGGTCTCCTCTCCTTTTTCAAGGTAACTCCTGCTTTTCTTTCAGATCTTAGCTCAGCTGTTCTTTTCTTAAAGAAGTTTTTTTTGACACTATAATATACCTCCCAACAGCATCTACTTTTAAAAAACACGCCATCACATGGAACATTATAGTCATCTGTGTGATTATTCCATCAATTATCCACATACTTCACTAGACTTCAACAAGCTTTCCAGAAAAAGAACTTTGATTGCTTCTTGAAAACTATAATATCAAGGCCTGGCACAAAATAGAACCTCAACAAATAATGAGGAAATGAATGAATGAATCTCTACCAGCATCCACAATCATTGGTTAAGCCCGAGATTCATTTATTCCGCAAATGTTTGAAGGTATCTGTCCTTATAAGGCACTTAAGTTAAGTGCTACGGAGAGGGGAAGAAGAATAAGACACAGTTTCAGCCCTTGAGGAACCCAATCCATGAGGAGTATAAAGATTTGGATACAAACAGAGCTGTAGAACCGGTGTAAAGAGTACAACATTGTAAAAGATGAGTAGATGCAAGGCTGTGACTTTAGAGAAGAGAGGAAGCTGCTCAGCGTAGTGGACCAGCAATGGCTTCATGGGGCAGCAGGCAGCTGTGCTGAGCTGAAGGGCAGGGAAGATCCTGACAGGCGGCAGGCTGGGCGGGCACTTGGGTAAAAATGGTGACAGAAGCAACAGCCAGGAGGAGAAGACCCAGGACTTGCTGAAGACAGAGCAAGTAGGTCCATATTCTCTTTCTTTTTTAAAAAACTTTTTTCTTCTTCTTTAATGGTGAAATAATCATAGACTTACAAGAGAGCTGCAAAGAGAGTTCTCACACACCAGGCACTCAGCTTCGCCTAATGTTAACAGTGTATGTATCAATACTAAGAAATAATACTTAGTGCAAGGGAATTCAGATTACAGATTTCATTCAGCTTTCCCCAGTTTTCTCTGCTCACAGCCTTACTCCCATCTAGGACTTCATACCAACCTCAGAGAGGGGGATTTGGAGGAGCACAGGGGCAATGGTCCAGGGGGTCCAGCAGCAATTCCAGAGACACCGGCCCTGAGAAGGTGGGGGAGAAGGCAGCAGGGGAGGTGGTGGTGAGAGAAAGCAAAGAAGGAAAAGAAAAGCTAGAGATAGAAGAACAGTGACTGAGTTTCCCAGACACACAGAGAGGACAGGGAGAGAGGAATTCCTGGGAAGGCAAGAGAATCCCTGGGGGATGGACAGGGATCAACAGAGAGAGGGGAGAGGGGCTGAAGAGGGAGCAGGAGGAGGGCAGGACTGAGCTGGAAGGAAGGCTCTCCACCAAGCCCTCTCATCCCGCACTCTTCCTGGGGGTCCCCCAGATGCCGGGCCTTCCCCGGCAGGATCCTCAGCTTGGGGACAAGCTGGGTGGGGTGACCTGAAACAATATTCATTCTGTTCCAGAGGAACGTCTTCCTTCCTGGTGGGGCTTTCCAACAACCTCCTAGGACCTCTCCCATGGCTGCCTTCAGTGAGGGAAGAAAGAGCCAGAATGACACAAAGGCAAAGACACGCCCCCAACAGAGGTCACTCCTCACATCTGAACTGGAGACCCCACCCCAATACCAGATCCCTCTTTCCCCTCAGGAGGCCCCCACCCCCACACTTCATTCCATTACGCTATCATTTAATTGCCTAAACAAGATCAAGAAACTTAGAGAAAACTTTTAGAACACCCACAACCCCCTACCAATAGCTCTGCCTTCATTGAAAAGGGTCCCGCCTACCCAGCTAGGACCTCTCAAGTCTATGGGCTCGGGTGCCCCTCTGGTCTCCCAACAATCTTGAGCTTGACTTGTCTGATGCAGGCAGAGAACTGGCTCCTTTTCACCATTATGGCCTCAATTTATAGCCACAGTGCCTAGAAAATGAAAACCAGAATTACAGATTACTAAATTCACCTTCGGGAATTTACAGAAGTGCTGGGAGGAGCCCAGAGCAGCCCTCCTCTGGCTCATCTGTGCCAGCTGGGCATGGGAAGAGCCCATTCTAGGTGCCAGGTGAGCAAAAGAATTAGAACAAAGGAGTAAAACATCACCCCTTTGTGATTTCTCGGGAACTAGAGGCAGTGGCTGTGACCCCCGTTATAACTCCTGATGAGCTGCCTTTTCACTCAACAGTATCCTGGGCTCAGCACCCTCCTCATGGCGGAAGCAGGAAGTAGGTGGGGACCCTGCTGATACTATGACCTCTGCTGTCCTCTCCCTACCTCTCCTCCCCTTCTCTCTCTCCAGATTTCCATTTCCTCTTTATGTTCATGCTCTCCCAAGACCAAAAGAATTCTGATCTAGGCTTTGAACATAGGTGTTGAATTTATCCCAGTAAAATGGCCCTGAGAGCCCTTTGCTCCAGTCTCCCCCCAACCATCTCTCCTCCAGGTCTCCTAGCCACTGCCCGGCAGCTGGACCGAGAAAACAAGGATGAACACATCCTGGAGGTGAGTGATGCTGCTGAACCCCTTCACTACATTTGAAAACCTCCTGCAGGAGGCCAGGCTGGAGCCAAGCCAGGCCTTGGAGCCACATGCACGTCTCCAGGCAGTAGCTGAGGAGGGTTCTGACTCAGGGAGAAGTTGCTACTTAAGCTGAGCAGGAAGCACTGATCAATTAGTAATGCCTGCAGGGAGTGTAGGAAAACGGAGCAGTACACATGGGTTATGTGTTTGTCCAGTATGCTTTCTGGCCCATCCCCAAGCACTAGAGTCACCCAAGGTCCAACACTAGGTCAGCAGCAGAGCCAGGATGAGAACCCAGACCTTCGTCCTCTAGGCCCAGGCTTTCTCTGTGCATGCGTGCTCAGTCACTCAATCGGGTCTCTCTGGGACCCCATGGACTCTAGCCCACGAGGCTCCTCTGTCCCTAGGATTTTCCAGGCAAGAATACCGGAGTGGGTTGCCACTCTCTTCTTCAGGGGATCTTCTCCACCAAGAATCAAACATGCGTCTCCTGCACTGCAGTCTTATTCTCTACCACTCAGCACCTGGGCAGTCATGCTCTTTCTAAGATGTTTCTAAAATAAGCATCCCTGGTGACCATTCCAATGAGAGGCATCAGTCTTGACCCAGAGGGGCTTAAATCAGAAGTACTCTAGTCAACCTTGTCCTGTGTTGTCCACAACTGATGAACAGGCATCTCCGCTAGTCTTAAAGGCATCAGCTAGGAGGGACACGTATTCCTCAGCAGAACTGAAATCAGTGTTGCCTTCTATGATCCCAGGCTCTGGACATTTCCTAGTGATAAAACAGGCATCACTAGGAAGCAGCAGCTCAATGGCCTTCTAGGCACTGAGGCATTCTCCATAGTTCAGTAAAGGCATTTGTCTTTAAATAGCAAAATCTTTTTAAAATTCAGAAGCATTTTGAGTGGAAATGTCCTATCTGTACTGATGGATGTGATGATTTGCTGGCACATGGAACAGTGCCTGGTCCTGAAATTGTTTTCGTGCCTTTATTCTGTCTCTGGATCTCATCTCATACACTGGGCCACGTGCCTGACTCCAAAGGTACTGCCCACGCCACCATAAACGCCTCCTTGTTTGTTTTTTTCTAATCTTCCGTAGCTTAAGGAAAGTGAGGACAAAGCTTATGAGAATTACGAGCAAATAGAATGTCAAAAGTCTCGGAGAAACGGCCCATGGGCCTCCCGAGTGAAGAGCCCCAGCTTTTGTTACAGCCTCTGTGGCTTTGCCTTCTTCCAGTTCTTTCCAGTCTCTTTCTCTGTTCTTGCTGGCTTTTCTATGGGCGAGGTTGCCAAAGAGCTGGGTTCCAAGGAGATGAGGTTACGATAATAAAACTCATGAGCATACACCAAAGAACAGACTGACTGGTATTTCCAGGCTTTTGAAAGCAGGGGCAGAAGACGAGCTGCGGTGGGCGGCTGTACATTGTCACGACCTTGCGCCTGTCAACTCACGCTGGATCCTCTCCCCAGGTGACTGTGCTGGACAACGGGGAGCCCTCCCTCCGGTCCACCTCCAGGGTGGTGGTACGCATCGTGGACGTCAATGACAACCCCCCTGTCTTCTCCCACAAGCTCTTCAATGTCCGCCTTCCAGAGAGGCTGAACCCAGGGACCTCTGGGCCTGTGTACAGGCTGGTGGCTTCAGACCTGGATGAAGGTCTCAATGGCAGAGTCACCTACAGTATCGAGGAGAGTGATGAGGCAGGCTTCAGTATCGACCCGGTCACAGGCGTGGTGTCAGCAAGCAGCACCTTCACAGCTGGAGAGTATAACATTCTCACGGTGAGGGGCAGGTGGGGGTGGGGACGGGGTGCACACCTGCTCAGGGACGGATCTTCTCTGAGGATACAAGACCAGGGAGACAGCCTTCAGGCATGATGGGAGAAGTCCTCCCCTCCATAGCCTTCTCCCAAAAAGAAGCCAAAAGATCAAAATTCTAGGCCTTTCTCTTTGAGGGCAATAAGGTCCTTGCCTGGGAAATGCACTCTCTTCTTAAAGATTTTTGTTGAGAGGGGCAGAGGCATTGAAATCAAGATCAGCCTGGGTTCCAATCTTAGCACTGACATTTTACATCTGTGTGGCCTGGGACAAATCATTACACCTGGGAGCCTTTGTTCCATCATCTGTAAAATGGGAATGAGAACATTTTCCTTGTAGGAAGCCAATATGGTAAGTGGCTTGGGCCTGGGCTGTCATGTTGGTAGCCTAAATCCCAGCCTCACTGCTGGCCAGGCAGACAACCCCTGGCAGAAGAATTCACAACGCAGAGCCCCGGATTCCTCCTGCAAAAAGCAGCTGATGATGGTTCCTCTCTGTGGGCAGTCATGAGGACTGAATTAGGTGTTGCACATATTGCTCTTGGAGCAGGGCCTAATGATCGGGAGAGCTCAACAAATTCTAGTTTATTATGTTGATTGTTGTCGGGAAGGGTAAAGAGCCCATGCATGGAAAGTCTTGGGAATGCGCGCACAAAGCCTTCAGTTAACGGTGGCTTTGATCCATCTCTCACTGCCCATAACGTTCTGGAGCATAGTTCTATGTTCTGTTCACTACTGTGCTTGCTGCAGCTGACTTGGTGCCTATTTACTGTAAGCTCCTAACTGTGCTGAATGGATGAACTAGCGGATGAAAGACCAGCGTAGCCCATCGCAGGGCACTCTGTCTCTCGGCCTGGCCACCTGGGTCTTCTTGTTTCTTGGCTCCAACCCTACAGACAAAGCCTCAACTTGCATTCTGGCCTCTTTTCAGGTCAAGGCAACAGACGGTGGGCAGCCACCGCTCTCGGCCAGCGTCCGGCTACACATTGAGTGGATCCCCAAGCCCCGGCCCTCCTCCATCCCACTGGCCTTTGACGAATCCCATTACAGCTTTACTGTCATGGAGACAGACCCCGTGAATCACATGGTGGGGGTCATCAGTGTTGAGGGCCGACCTGGTCTCTTCTGGTTCAGCATCTCAGGTAAGGGCCCCAGGAGGGCCAGTCCCTCCCATCCTGAGCCCTAGTCCTCGGGGCACAATCCTTCTGAGCCCTCTCAAGGTCATGTTACCTGGCATCCTCTGTCTTGGCTGTGAGTGGTGATTGCCTCTTCCCTGTTTCTCTGGGGCAGTGGGTTGTCAGGACACTGCTTCTTCCAAGCTTTCCTTCATACCATCTATGATCTCAGGAACTCACTGGTAACCCCAACCAGAATTGGATGGGGCCTCAGTTATCCCAAGTTCCTGGGAGACCTAAGACCCAGGTCCAGAGAGTGGCCAAAGAGACCCAGTGGAGAAAACACAAGTTTTATGCTTCCTCTTCTGCCTCACTATGAACATCATTGCAGAGCTGACTTCACTGACCACAAACTCGAGGCCAGCTGTACCCTGGGGCTATGCTTAACGTTCTGGTCCCAGGTTCCATCCTCAAGATCAGAGAGAGGGTGCATTCTCATGGTAGGAGACACTTGGGTCCAAGCTCTCACAGCCTCCTCTGAAATTTCTTTCTGTTTCTAAATCAACTTTTTGTCAGAACATATTGGGGTTGGGAGTGGTTCACAGATCCCTTTGGGAATCTGATGAATGTTTAGGCTCTCTTTTTAGAAGGATACTTCTGACCTGTGTGCATGTGCTTGAGCATGTATACAAATTTGTGTACAAATTTTCGGGGAGCGGGGAGTTATAGATTCTCTGAAACCCAGCCAGGGACTCCAGGTCAAGAATCTCTAATCTAAGAGCTTCAGTACCACCTGAAGTCCTATCCCAGAGACTCCCACCTGCTTCAGAGGTTGGATACCAAACCTATCTCAAGCTTTTTAATCTCCTAGATTTACTTCCATTGCTAATTCACTGTTCTTTATAAGTGTTTGATATTTTTTCTTTTGTACAGAATTAACACATGCACTCTATAGAACATTTGGAAAATACAAATAAGTACAGAGGAGAGAATAAAAATCCCCTAATCAGTGGGAGGATAAACTCCCACTAAATAGAAGTTAATCCACTGTTTTCATTTTAATGTTCCCCTCTAGTCATTCTTCTTTACACACCCACACACTTAGGGTTACAGGAAAATATTGTTTTATAACCTTTTAAAATATATCCTGAACATATTTCTGTCACTAAACAGATTTCTACTATCAGACATTTAAACAGCGGCATGCTACTTCTGTATTTTGGATTCTCATAGTTTATTAATAAACAATTCACTCTTGTCAAACACAGTTATTTCCATTTTTTCCCATGTCTAGGCTTCTCTAGACCATGCAAACTACCTGTAGCCATGACAGAGCTCCATCACTCCTGCATGTTTTAATTCTAGAAACGTAGGGCAAATTTTGGTCTTCCTCTGGGACTCCCCAGTCCTTATAAGTTTACCTTTTCCTGAATCATCACTTGGATCTTGATAATAATTTGACAATAACCCAAAAGGGTCGGCTACCCGCTCCTCTAGACCTGCCAAATCCCACAGTGTGAATACTTGTGCTATTACCGCCTACATCACTGAGGCCGTGCATGCTTTCCCCCACCCCGCTCCCAGGTGGGGACAAGGACATGGACTTTGACATTGAGAAGACGACGGGCAGCATCGTCATTGCCAGGCCTCTCGATACAAGGAGGAGGTCGAGTTATAACTTGACTGTGGAGGTGACCGACGGGTCCCAAACCATTGCCACCCAGGTGAGAAGCCTCACGGGGAGCCCTGAGTTGAGAAGAGATAGGTTTCCTTGGTTGGAAGTCGCTGTGCTCACACTATGTCACCAGCGCACACTGGGGCCTCCTTGGTAGGGATGAGGACGCAGAAGGCTCTCTGTGCCTGTGTGCACCTCAAAGAACACTGAATCCGGAATCAAGGTTCTGCATTCCAGTCTTATCTGATCGCTCTCTCTACATCTGTGATCTTGGGAGAACTCTTGTTCGCACTGTGGATCTCTGTATAATAAGGAGTTTTACCTAAATGAGCAGTTTTCTAAAGATAGAGCACCTCAGGGCTTTCATAGGTGTAAGGAATGAGGGGAAGTGGGGCTCTGGATTTCTATTCTGGTTTCAGCCCATTTTATTTGCTTCATATACTGGAATTTCACCCCAAAATTTCATCTGAAGAAAAGGTCCTTAAAGAAGAATTTTGATTTTGAAAACCATCATCTTAAAGTCTTGTGATTCTGAAATATGGTCATTCATTTGACAAAATTTTATCAAGTGACTGCTGTATGCCAGGCCTAGTTGTTACAGTGGAGAAGCAGACAGACAAGGTCCCTGGCCTCCTGGAGCTTACAGTCCGTCTTCTCTTTCACCCGCCTCCCTAGGTCTACATTGTCATGATTGCCAATGTTAACCACCATCGGCCCCAGTTTTTGGAGGCTCATTATGAGGTCAGAGTTCCTCAGGACACAATGCCTGGCGTGGAGCTCCTCCAAGTCCAGGCCACAGACCAAGACAAGGGCAAGGGCCTCATCTACACCATACACGGCAGCCAAGACCCAGGAAGTGCCAGTCTCTTCCAGCTGGACCCCAGTAGTGGTGTCCTGGTAACTGTAGGGAAATTGGACCTGGGTTCGGGGCCTTCCCAGCACACACTGACAGTCATGGTGAGCTAACCAAAGACTTGGGTAAGGATGTGCTTGTATGCGGATGTGTGGGGGTGTACATGCTTGGAGGCATGCTAAGGGTTCCCTTTCCCCTACTGAGCCAGGTGTACTGATGTTTATAGTGATAATCCATGAGATGAGTTGTGACATTTCACTGCCTGCCAGAGGCACCTTCCATAACGGATGCCTGAGAGTGAGGAAAGAGATGGGATGGCTGCCAAAGAAGTTCCTGCAACTTTGGCTATTCCTGGGCTCACTCCAAATATCCCCAATAATTCCCTCCTTGCTCCATGACTGCATGATCACATGAACTCATATAGCATCAGAGCTGGAAGGGCCCAGAGACTATCCTACCCAGAGCAAACAGATATGTAAGGGCCTAACTGAAGGAGGGCTTACTCCGAGGGCCATGTGCCTGCACTTTCATAACCTTGAGAGTGAGGGCCTCCTGAATTTATGCCCTCCATCCCTCATTTTCTCACTCGAGTCCCAGTCCTGGTCCTCTCTATTTCTCTTATCTTACACCTGAGGCTCACAGAGGAAGAGACTTGCTCACCATCATACAGTTTTTTAGGTGGAACCAGAATCACAGTCCAGCCTTTCCAACTCAAGGCTCAAGGTTCTTACCTGCTACTTTATCATCCTCTGGACACTTAAATATATATTAAAGGCTCTGAGAAGTCCTGCAGCAAAGAAAACATCAACTTGGCTTAGCTCAGTGCTCCCTAAATTTACTTGACTATAGAACTTTTCTTCCTGTATAAATATACTAACATCTTGAAGAACTAATATTCTCCAAGAACAAATTTGGAAAATACTGCTCCTCTGCTTATTTCTGCCTTTCTCCTAAAGTGGAATTATCCATGAAAATAGCTCAGTCTAACAATCATGAATTGATACATTTATTTAAAGAAAAAAGAATGTAACAGAGCAAAGCTTAAAGGAATACAGAGAGTTACCATTGGGTGTATTTTTCACTGGCATTCTAGTTCATTGACTTTTATCTAATCCTGCCTCCTCCATTCCTCTTGCTGCTCATCCCATCACCGCCTTGGGCCCATAGGTTCGCGACCAGGAGATGCCCATCAAGAGGAACTTTGTGTGGGTGTCCATTCATGTGGAGGACGGAAACCTCCACCGTCCCCGCTTCACCCAGCTCCACTATGAGACACGTGTTTCTGACACCACAGTCCCTGGAGCAGAGCTGCTCCAGGTCCGAGCCATGGATGGTGACCGGGGAGCCAATGCTGAGGTCCACTACTCCTTCCTCAAAGGTGAGAGGTCTGACCCTGAGTGCAGGATATGAGGAGAGGGGCTTTGGCAATAAGGAAAAGCACCAGGAACATGGATTTGCAAGTTATTCAAGTGTCAATTACTTGCTAAACTTTGGCAAATTATCATTCTAGAGTATTCCCTGGAACTATAATGGCCTAAATTAATGTGCTTTCAAAGATGGTGAGAATGGTAACAAAGAATTACTCAAGTTATGGGAGAATTTACATTGAGAAAAAAAAAATATATATATATATATCTACCAATGACCATACATGTAAAGGATGCTTATGAAGTCTGCGCAATATGTATATATATTTTGGCCACACCATGTGGCATGCAGGATCTTAGTTCCCCAGCCAAGGATTGAACCAATGCCCACTAAATTGTGAGCACAGAGTCTTAACCATTGGGCCGTCAGGGAAGTCCCCAAGCAGCATTTTAAAAGATAGTATCTTTGTGCATGTACAATAACAGTATAAGTATATAAATACTTGATAAAATACATGGCATAGTTTCAGGAATATTTTCTTCTAAGGCCACATCATGATTTCATACCTATTATTTTTTTAATCTGAAAAATGGGAATATTATCTGTGCCAGAAATTCTTTGTGAAGACTAAAAGAGAAAATGTATGTTAACACTTTGTAAATTGTAGAATAGTATCCAAGTGCCAGGGTTTATTACTAAGTGTTAATTATAAGTAGTTAATATGACAAAAATGATAATATCCAGTACCCAACTAATGATTAATCATAATTTGTAATGTTTGATAGATCATAATTGATACTTAATAATTATTGTTATCTTTAATATGTATCTATAGAGCAAGATGCTATGGATGATCAAAGGTGAGCATGACTTGCTCTCTGCCTTCATGGAGCGTAATGATGTTCATTTACTGCTTGTCAGTGTCTTATATGCTTTCAAGAACTCAGAATGATTCACATTTTCCTTTTTTGTAGAGACAGTTGTTATACCTTGTCATACAGCAGAAGTCTGTCGTCCCTGAAGAATAATAATGCAAATAATAACTATTAATGGCTTATTTTTGTGACTTATGAGTATAATCATCTCTTTTTTCTCACTGACAGTCCCACTGATGTTGTACTAATCTTTTTTTAATTTTTTTTATTTTTTAGTTTGTTTTGCTTTACAATACTGTATTCGTTTTGCCATACATTGACATGAATCAGCCACGAGTGTATATGAGCTCACAATCCCGAACACCCCTCCCCTCTCCCACCCCACACCATCTCTCTGGATCATCCCCATGCATCAGTCCCAAGCATCCTGCATCCTGCATCGAACCTAGACCGGCGATTCATTTCACTTATGATATCATACATGTCACAATGCCACTCTCCCAAATCATCCCACCCTCTCCCTCTCCCACAGAGTCCAAAAGGCTGTTCTATAAATCTAATACATTTTTAAAATCTATGCCTCACAACATATGGAATCTTAGTTCCCTGACCAGGGATCAAACCCAGGTGCCCTGTAGTGGAAGCTTGGCGTCTTAACCACTGGAGCACCAAGGAATTCCCCCTGCTACTAATTTTTTTTTTACACATGGAGTTAGTTTTCAAATAGTCTTCTGATTGAAGAAGTAACACATGCTTATTCTTTAAAACCTGAAAAAATAAGAATCTACGAAGAAGAAAATAACTCTCAGAGGACTTCCCTAGTGATCCAGTGGTTAAGACTGCACTGACTTCCATTGCAAGGGGCACAGGTTCAAATTTAAGATCCTGCATGCAGCAGTATGGTCAAAAAAATAATAAAAATAACACTCAGCCATGGTGCTCATAACCCAGAGAAAATAATTTCATGTATTTCTCTCTTATCTTTTTCTATGCATCTTTCTGCAGTTCTAAGATCAAAATGAATAAACAATTTTATTCCCTATTTTTTTTTTCTCTCAGCAGTAAAATAAGAAGTTGTGATTATGCTTACTTGGCTACCTTTAAGGGAACTACTTTTAAATTTCTGGTTACTCATTAAAACCACATTCTTTGATCAACCTTGGGATTTGTATAACAAAGGCAAGTTGGGAAATCACCTCAATAGTCAGCTGCAGAGTGGCTTCGCTTAGTGGGAGGATCAGATGGAAGGTTTTGTGGTGAAGCTTGGCTATTTACTTTGCCATTGAAATAATAAATGAAATAAGCGTGATAATAAGTAGTACTCCCCTGAGTGAAGGACTTGTACTCCTGATGGTAAGCAGAATTATTCAGGTATTAGTCATGGTATTAAATAGGTAATGGTCTCATCACAGGGGGGAAAAATGTATTTGAAAAACTATATCAGGTGATGGATGTTAACTAAACATTGTGGTAGTCATTTTTCAATATATACTTACACATAGATCAAATTATGTTATACACCTTTAATGCCATGTTATATGTCAATTATATCTTAATAAAACTGAAAAGAAGTACCAGTTATGCAAGCTGAATAAGTTCTGGTGATCTCTGTACAGCATTGTGCTTATAGTTAACAACACTGTACTAAACTTCTAAAAATTCAAAAACGTAGACCTCATGTTATCTGTTATTACCATAGTATAAAAAAAAGTAAAGAAAAAAAAAGTTGCAGCCCAAGTAAGTTCAGACTCTAAAAACTGTGATAACTTTTTTTTTAGGAAAACATGATTCGTTTTCAACATTACCTTTTGTGAACTATGTAATGTTGCATAATCACAACTTCCCTCAACTTAAATTCGAAATGGTATTATGTATTTATCCAAATAAATATCAAATTTTAAAAGGATAATAAAAATAATAATCAGACATGGAGAAAGGAGTCCATTTTTGACTCTCATTTGGGCTTCCTGATTAGTCAAGGAAGATTCCTTTGGGTACTAGGATCTCTTTAATTTTCTAATACTTGCTGCAGAAAGACTGTAGGTCTTGGGCCAGACCCTCTTAGCAAGCAATAGGTTTTATCCAGAATTTTAAGAAAATACTTTCCATTGACTGGTTTTTATGGTAACCTCTGTTTTACAACAAGCAATATTGTGCTTCTTTTTAAAGAACCAATATATAAAGTTGCCTGTTAAAAATACTTTAAATTTAAAAAAGAAATCAATTTAAAGGAAAGTATCCATTAAATAATGGTATAAATTGTATACTATACTGTTGTACAGGTAGTGGCTGAATTTTTTTTTTTTTTTAAACCTGCAAAGGTGGTGTGAGAATGCCTAACCTTTAGGAAATCCAGGTGTGGTGGAAAGGGCATTTGACCAAGAGCCTCAAGAGTTAGGTGTGCTACCCAGTCCCTCCCCACTCAACCCCCGCCACTCACTCCCAACCCTGACAAAGTAGTCTATATGGGGAATAGACAAGGCAGTTTTCCCAGTCTGTGTCAATTTAGACAGTTTATGATTCCCTATTGACAATTTTCAACTATTGTGTGTGTAACCAAAGCTATTCAAAGTTATATAAAGAATGGTTTAAAATTCTATATAATGTAACTGAAGTTTTCCTATAAAAGTCACCACTGAAATACACAGTATGCTTTTCCTACAAAGTTTAAATCTCCTTTCTTTCCTCCAAAACCTTACTATGGCTTTGGTTTGTAGCTTTAAGTTATGGCCCCCAAACCTTCCATTTATGGAGCACTTACTAGGTGCACCATTTAAGAGATTTCATAAAGACAGAGTTACTCTACATCTTGTAGCGTAACTAAATCCATGGTGGCACAGGATGTGGGTTTTGCCCTGCCCAGCTTTTGTGTGGTTGTCTTATACTGATCTAGAAAGTCTGGTTGGTACTTCTTGAGGATGTAATAAACTTCAATTTCTCTTGTCTTTTGTTTCAGGGAACAGTGAAGGTTTCTTCAACATCAACGCCCTGCTAGGCATCATCACTCTAGCACAGAAACTTGATCAGGCAAATCATGCCCGGTATACTCTAACAGTGAAGGCAGAAGATCAAGGCTCCCCACAAGGGCATGACCTGGCTACAGTGATCATTCACGTCTACCCCTCCGACAGCAGTGCCCCCGTCTTTTCAAACTCTGAGTATTTTGTAGAGATCCCTGAATCAATCCCTGTGGGTTCCCCAATCCTCCTCATCTCAGCTACAAGCTTCTCAGAAGTTACCTATGAGTTAAGAGAGGGAAACAAGAATGGCGTATTCTCCATGAACTCATATTCTGGACTCATTTCTACTCAGAAGAAACTGGATCATGAGAAAATTTCATCTTACCAGCTGAAAATCCGAGGCAGCAATATGGCGGGTGCATTTACTGATGTCATGGTTCTTGTTTACATCATTGACGAAAATGACAATGCTCCCGTGTTCTCAAAATCGACTTTTGTGGGCCAAATTAGTGAAGCAGCTCCACTGAATAGCATGATCATGGATGAAAACAACAACCCCCTCGTGATCCGAGCCTCTGACAGTGACAAAGAAGCAAATTCCTTGTTGGTCTATAAAATTTTGGAACCAGAGACTCTTAAGTTTTTAAAAATCGATCCCAGCATGGGAACTCTAACCACTGTATTAGAGATGGATTATGAAAGCATGCCCTCTTTCCGATTCAACATCTATGTCCATGACCAAGGAAGCCCCATCTTATTTGCACCCAGGGCTGCCCAGGTCATAATCAACGTCAGAAACGTTAATGACTGTCCTCCCAGGTTCTTGGACCAGATATATGAAGTAGCAATAATGAAGCCAATCCACCGGGGTATGGAGCTCCTTATGGTGCAGGCCAGTGACGATGACTCAGAAGTCAGTTATAGCATCAAAACTGGCAATGCTGACGAAGCTATTGCCATGCATCCCATTACTGGTCGCATATCTGTGTTGGATCCTACTCTCCTGGGACTCTCTCGGGAGCTTATCGTCAGAGCTTCTGATGGCCTGTATCAAGATACTGCACTAGTAAAGATTTCTTGGACACAAGCTCCTAACACAACCTTACAGTTTGACCGGGATGTCTATAGGGCAACAGTGAAGGAGAATTTACTGGAGAGAAAGGCATTGGTGATTCTTGGTGCCCGAGGCGATCACTTGAACGACACCTTGTCCTATTTCCTTTTGAATGGCACAGATATGTTTCACATGATCACATCAGCAGGTGTGCTGCAGACGAGAGGTGTAGGGTTTGACAGAGAACAGCAGGACACTCATGAGGTGGCAGTGGAACTGAGGGACAATCGGACACCTCAGAGGGTGGCTCAGGCTCTGGTCCGAGTCTCTGTTGAGGATGTCAATGACAACAGCCCTGAATTTAAACATCTGCCCTACCACACAATCATCCAAGATGGCACAGAACCAGGAGATGTCCTCTTCCAGGTATCTGCCACTGACCAGGACTTGGGGATGAATGGTGCTGTCACCTATGCATTTGCAGAAGATTACACATATTTTCGAATTGACCCCTATCTTGGGGACATATCGTTAAGGAAACCCTTTGATTATCAGGCTCTGAATAAGTATCGCCTCAAAGTCATTGCTCAGGATGGAGGAACTCCATCCCTCCAGGCTGAGGAAGAGGTACTTGTCATTGTGAGAAATAAATCCAACCCACTGTTTCAGACACCTTACTACAAAGTCAGAGTGCCTGAAAATATCACACTCTATACCCCTATTCTCCACACCCAGGCCCGGAGTCCAGAGGGACTCCGGCTCATCTACAACATTGTAGAAGAAGAGCCCTTGATGTTGTTCACCACTGACTTTAAGACTGGTGTCCTAACTGTGACGGGCCCTTTGGACTATGAGTCTAAGACCAAACACGTGTTCACAGTCAGAGCCACAGACACTGCTCTGGGGTCATTTTCTGAAGCCACCGTGGAAGTCCTGGTGGAGGACGTGAATGATAATCCTCCCACTTTCTCTCAGTTGGTCTACACCACTTCAATCTCAGAAGGTTTGCCTGCTCAGACTCCCGTGATCCAACTATTGGCTTCTGACCAGGATTCAGGGCAGAACCGTGATGTCTCTTACCAGATTGTAGAGGACGGCTCAGATGTTTCCAAATTCTTCCAGATCAATGGGAGCACAGGGGAAATGTCCACAGTTCAAGAGCTGGACTATGAAACCCAACAACATTTTCATGTGAAAGTCAGGGCCATGGATAGAGGAGATCCCCCACTCACTGGTGAAACCCTTGTGGTTGTCAATGTATCTGACATCAATGACAACCCCCCAGAGTTCAGGCAACCTCAGTACGAAGCCAATGTCAGTGAGCTGGCAACCTGCGGACACCTGGTGCTCAAAGTTCAAGCTCTTGACCCTGACAGCAGGGACACCTCCCGCCTGGAGTACCTGATTCTTTCCGGCAATCAGGACAGGCACTTCTCCATTAACCGCTCATCGGGAATAATTTCTATGTACAACCTTTGCAAAAAGCACTTGGACTCTTCTTACAATTTGAGGGTAGGTGCTTCTGATGGGGTCTTCCGAGCAACTGTACCTGTGTATATCAACACTACAAATGCCAACAAGTACAGCCCAGAGTTCCAGCAGCATATTTATGAGGCAGAATTGGCTGAGAATGCAAAGGTGGGGACCAAGGTGATTGAGTTGTTAGCCATAGACAAAGACAGTGGTCCCTATGGCACTGTAGATTACACCATCATCAATAAACTAGCAGGTGAGAAGTTCTCCATAAACCCGAGTGGCCAGATCACCACACTGCAGAAACTAGACCGGGAGAATTCCACAGAAAGGGTCATTGCCATTAAGGTCATGGCTCAGGACGGAGGAGGACGCGTGGCCTTCTGCACCGTGAAGATCATCCTCACGGATGAAAATGACAACCCTCCACAGTTCAGAGCATCTGAGTACACTGTATCCATCCAGTCCAATGTCAGTAAGGACTCCCCAGTCATCCAGGTGCTGGCCTATGATGCAGATGAAGGCCGGAATGCAGATGTCACCTACTCAGTGGACTCAGTGGAGGACTTGGAAGAAGAGGTCATTGAAGTCAACCCAATTACCGGTGTTGTCAAGGTGAAAGAGAGCCTGGTGGGATTGGAAAATCGGGCCTTTGACTTAAAAATTAAAGCTCAGGATGGGGGCCCTCCTCACTGGAACTCTCTCATGCTGTTACGACTTCAGGTGGTTCCTAATGAAGTATCCTTGCCCCAATTTTCTGAACCTCTATATACCTTTTCTGCATCAGAAGACCTTCCAGAGGGGTCTGAAATTGGTTCTGTTAAAGCAGTGGCAGCTCAAGATCCAGTCATCTACAGTCTGGTGCAGGGCACCACGCCAGAGAGCAACAAGGATGGCATCTTCTCCTTGGACCAAAACACAGGGGTTCTAAAGGTGAGGAAGGCCATGGATTATGAGTCCACCAAATGGTACCAGATTGACTTGATGGCTCATTGCCCCCATAATGACACTTACTTGGGTTCCCTGGTCTCTGTCAACATCCAAGTGAAGGATGTCAATGACAATAGGCCTATATTTGAGGCTGATCCGTATAAGGCTGTTCTCACTGAGAACATGCCAGTGGGGACCTCAGTCATTCAAGTGACTGCCAATGATCAGGACACTGGGGATGATGGCCAGGTGAGCTACAGGTTGCCAGTGGACCCTGGTAGCAATATACATGAACTCTTTGCCATTGACAGTGAAACTGGATGGATCACCACACTCCAGGAACTTGACTGTGAGACCAACCAGATCTACCACTTTTATGTAGTGGCCTATGACCATGGCCGGACCATCCAGCTATCTTCTCAGGTCCTGGTTGAAGTCTCCATTACAGATGAAAATGACAATGCCCCTCGATTTGCTTCAGAAGACTATAGAGGATCTGTGGTTGAGAACAGTGAGCCTGGTGAACCTGTGGCCACTCTTAAAACCTTGGATGCTGATATCTCTGAGCAGAACAGACAGGTCACCTGCTATATCACAGGTAAGGATACCTATCTTGGAGTGGGATGCATTGCAAAACATTCCAGCAAGACGTTTCTTAAGACATGGGTTTAAGTCCTTGCTCTGCCACTTAACAGTGTGATCTTGAGCAAATCACTTAACTTTCCAGGACCTCAACTGCTCCAGTTATAGACTTGTCATGGCTGTTTTAATTCATCTCAAGGGATGCTGACAGGATCTAACTTGAAAAAGCTTTGATAGCTCCCTATAAATTAGAAAGTGCTTTGTAAAGAGGATCTCTTATTACCTTAGCTGGAGTAGATAGAATAGAAGGGAGATACTGTAACTGTTCTCAGTTAGCTTCTGGAAGATGAAGAGGGGATCAACAGTTGTGTGGTCTATAGAAACTCTGTGAGGTGACTATCCTTGCAGAGTAGTACTCTGCCAAGGGCAAGTTGTGGATAGTAGAAAATGCTTCCTAGTCAATCATAGGACCTGAGTGTTAAGTGGGTTGGAATCATATCCAACCCACTTAACACTCAGGTTAAATCCTCTTCATGTGTGTTAATCCTCTTCTTTCACACACACATGGGAGAACCAAAGCCCACATAAGAGGATAAAGTCAACCAAGGTCACACTCTAAGCTTGCATCAGGACTGGGATTAAAACCAGACCCTACAAAACTGCTTTCCCCAGTGGAGAACTACTGCAAACCTAAACGACTCCAGTCTCTGTCGGGCTGAAACCAGCCATCTGGTGGCCAGAGAGTTTCTTTACTTCTCAGGGTCCCTTTCCCTGTGTCCCAGCTGCCTTGTCATCCCATTCCCATAGTCATGGTTTCTTCTGCTCTCACAGCCGTCTGGCGGAGAGTTAAAAAGCATGGCATTCCAATCAAGAATTATAGACTTCTGGAGACAGAGCCTGGATCAAAGTTGTTTGAAACATGGAGTCTTAGTGAAATGGAATCTTATCATCTTATAATATCAGACTTTTAAAAATACAACAATCTTACACTCTCTGAATAATAACATAGTAAATGTCACTGTATTATCAACTCTGGGAATACCTGAATCTTGGTGCTCCTGAATCTTAGAATCTCAAAAATCCACCTCCCCTCTCAATGATGGATGTCAAGAAAAGATGACTCAGGAGCAAACCTAATGAGCCATCTGAACCTCCGGTTAGCCTGTGTACTCAGTTGTAAAATAAAACCTCAGAGAGTTGAATGTTATTGATAATCTTCCAGCCCTCCACTATTGAACAGATACTGGATACTAGAAGGTTCTGGTCTAGAATTGCTATCTGCTTCCCTTTAACTTCCCCCAACGTCTTCCAATGCACACGAAAGAAGAAATGTGCCCCTTAGCCACATACTTTGGAGCAGTTTCTTACAGTGATAATTCCATTTAACAGGAGACTTTTGAAGCTGAAAGAGGTTTCATAACACCAAATAACTGACTCATTGAATAAATGTAGTCCCTAGTAAAAGGAGGAAAATTTTTTTTTTTATTTTTTAGTTCGTTTTGCTTTACAATACTGTATTCGTTTTGCCATACATTGACATGAATCAGCCACGAGTGTACATGAGCTCCCAATCCCGACCCCTCCTCCCCCCTCCCGCCCCACACCATCTCTCTGGATCATCCCCATGCATCAGTCCCAAGCATCCTGCATCCTGCATCGAACCTAGACCGGCGATTCATTTCACTTATGATATCATACATGTTACAATGCCACTCTCCCAAATCATCCCACCCTCTCCCTCTCCCACAGAATCCAAAAGGCTGTTCTATACATGTGTGTCTCTTTTGCTGTCTCGCATACAGGTTTATCATTACCATCTTTCTAAATTCCATATATATGTGTTAGTATACTGTATTGGTGTTTTTCTTTCTGGCTTACTTCACTCTGTATAATCGGCTCCAGTTTCATCCACCAAAGGAGGAAATTTTTGCCTTTCCCTGCAATACTAAAAAAAAAAGTAGCAGGTGGGCAGTCACCTATAGTACAAAGCCTGGTTTGTTCCTATGGCTTGGCTTCAGGAAACTCTGTCCCATATTTCTAGAGGGAGACCCCCTGGGCCAGTTTGGCATCAGCCAAGTTGGAGATGAGTGGAGAATTTTCTCGAGGAAGACCCTGGACCGTGAGCACACAGCCAAGTACTTGCTCCGAATCACAGCTTCCGATGGCAAGTTCCAGGCTTCAGTCCCCGTGGAGATCTTTGTCCTGGACATCAATGATAACAGCCCACAGTGCTCACAGGTGAGAGCCAGGTGAGGGTAGGGGAGGAGTGGAGATAAGGAAGCTGGAGCAAAGGGTAAGAGGAAGGAGAAGGACTCAGAGTACCATCTCTGAGGCGGGCCATCACTGACCAAACCTGCCCTTGCTTCTCCCCAGCTGGCCTCAGACTAGTGCCTGGGGCAGGGACCATTCCAGGTAATTCCCTGCCCTTCCCCAAAGGATGTCACCAAGCTCTTTCCATTGTCCATAGCTCTCCCCACTGCCATCCCCACATTCCCTAAAAAGATCCTTTTTTCCTGCAAAACATATCCAGAAGTAACTTCATTCTCCAAACAGTCTGCTGCGCTCAATGGAAAGTCACTCTATCACTCAACTTGTTAGCATGGCTCACTGTTATCAAATATACCCAAAGAGACCTTCCCCCAGAGACACCCTGCACCACTCACCACGTCTTTATGTGCATATCCCTACATCTGCATGCACTATACAGACCAACAGAAACCCTCCTCCAGGATATATGTATACACAAAAATACAGGCAGAGAAGCTACATTTTTGATAAGGGAGACTTTCCTAAGGACTTCATATAATTAAACACTAAATTTCCCAAGGAAAATATTGAGTGGTGTGTGTGTGTGTGCACACACACACACACACATCAGGAGAGAAATTGCATTCTCAGAGAACATAAATCAGCAACCATTGTCATGTAGCTTTGCTTTTAAACATATTTTTTAAAACACAATAAATAATCTTTAATTTGGTGGGGTTGCATTACTTCAAGGTTTGCAAATAAAGTTAAACTATTAATATTAAATTTTTATGACATCAAGTTTGCATAATTCAAGTGTATAAAAAATCCAGTTTTTCAGTATATATACATATAAGTGCACACTTATATGTAGGTACTCACACACATACATGTAGTTGAAAGATTATAACTCTATAAATAAGGAAATACATACATACACACACACAAAGATACACATAAGCATGCATGCATGCATGAAGTCGCTCAGTCGTGTCCAGCTCTTTGCAACCCCATGGACTGTAGCCTACCAGGCTCCTCTGCCCATGGAATTTTCCAGGCAAGAGAATTGGAGTGGGTTGCCCTTTCCTTCTCCAGGGGATCTTCCTGACCCAGGGATTGATCCTGGGTCTATCTGCATTATAGGTAGACGCTTTACCATCTGAGCCACCAAGTAACATTCATCCATAACATACCCATTCATACAGGTAAATGTACATCTCTAACCCACTCCAGTGTTCTTGCCTGGAGAGTCCCAGGGATGGGGAGCCTGATGGGCTGCCATCTATGGGGTCACACAGAGTCGGACACGACTGAAGTGACTCAGCAGCAGCAGCAACTCACACAAACATACTTATATAAGCATGTGCATATGTGTATATTCAATTCTTCATACTTTATTTGTATACATATATATGGACACACACCTTGGGATACACAAAAATCATATACCCTCTCACCTTTCCTTCCTCTGTTTTTTATGCTCCAATCTCATAGAAGCATAGTAGAAAAAGAGAATCTGGACTATCAAGTGGGGTGCATGGAAAAAGTCTCTGCAGGATCCAAGATGAACACCTTTTGGATGGTCTCAGAAGGGCAACCTTTTGGAGAGAACAGTGGCCATTCCTTCTTTCTCTTTTGCCTCAGCATCCTTCTAACCAGCCTGTATCCTCCTCATGCTGAGGGAGTCTGGGGCCAAGCTCACCTTAGCCTTCTCAGAGGTGATCAAGAGCATAACCAGAGCGAGGGGAAAGAGTCTGGGGGGGCATCTCCACACAGCCTGCCAGGCAGAAAATCCACCCAGAGCATATATGGGGGTCCGTGCTAACCCACAGTTGGCAATGGGGGAACATGTTTGCTTGGAAACTGTGTCCAGCACCAGCAGCTGGAGAAACATTGGGTTCTCAGGGAGCTCCAGCCTCTCCCCTGTGCCACACACTTCAAAATGTGGCCCTTATGGAGTAAGACTGTGGCAGGTCCTGGTGGCTCAGACGGTCAAGAATCTGTCTGCAATGTGGGAGACCTGGTTTCAATCCCTGGGTTGCGAAGATCCACTGGAGAAGATCCCCTGGAGATCCTCCAGTATTCTTGCCTGGAGAATCCCCTGGACAGAGGAGCCTGCTGGGCTACAGTCCATGGGGTTGCAAGAGTCAGACACAACTGAGCGACTTTTCACTTTCACTTCTAGCCCTGAGTGTGAGCTTTCAGATGGTGGAAATTCTCTCTCAGTCCCTGTTTTTCTGACTAGGTCTCCCACCATCTTTCTCCTTGTTTTTCATCTCCATTTTCCCTGCATGTTCTGTCTTACTCTATTCTCCTCCCTCCCTCTCTCTGCTTCTCTCCCCTCCCCCACTTCCATCTCTGCTCTCTCATCTCTCTCTCTCTGCTTCTCTCTTGTCCTGTTACTCTGTCTCTCTCTGGATCTTAGCATATCTCCCACAATCTCCCTCTTCTTTGTCTTTCAATTTCAGCTTCTCTACACTGGCGAAGTCAGTGAGGATGTACCTCCAGGACACTTCATTTTGAAAGTTTCTGCAACAGACTTGGACTCCGACACCAATGCTCAGATCACGTATTCTCTGCATGGCCCTGGGGCGGACGAATTTAAGCTGGATCCTCACACAGGTAGATTTCCTGAGCTGCAGGATCAAGCCAAGAACTGATACACTGAATAACCAGTGCCCAGTACCCAGGCTCCTTAGAGAAGAAACGAGAATTCACTTATCCATCCATCCATCCATCCACTCAGCAAACATGTATTGGCACTATGTGCCAAGCATTCACTAGATGCTGGGGACAAAAATTGACAAGACAAGATCGAGTTCTTCACAGTCTACTGGGAAAGGTATTGAGTCAGTGGTTTGACATGTGCTGAGTTAAGAAAAATTCAGGATGTTAGGTGAGTTTTTGACAGCAGAACTTAAGTTTGGAAGTGGGGTTAAGTAAAATTTCTTTGAGGAAATAGCCAGGGGGTAAGGGAGTGGTAAGGTTGGACATTCAAGGCAGAAAGAGATTTCATATGAGGATTTGTTTGGGGAAAGAACATGCACAGGTAAGGACCTAGAAGGCAGTAACTGGTGCACAGAAGGGAGGAGAGAAAGAGGGCAAAGGATGAGGCCCCCTGGGGCACAGGAGCCAAGTTCCTACCTACAGAGCCATTAAAGGGTTCAAGGGGTTAAAAAGTCATGATCAAAGACATGATCTCAAGGTTGTATGCTGCAGATTGAGATAAAACCCCAGGGCGCTGTTGTAAGGATCCCAATAAAGTATATAGAAATCTAAGCCCAAGTCTGGCACATAATAATAACTCAGTAGATACGGTTTCCGTTGTCATTATCAGTTAGGGGACAAAGCCTATCATGGGAAGCAGAGTCCAGGAGAGTAGACCGGAATACTTGGGAAAGGTTTGGCTGTGAGCGTCTGGTGGAGAAGGCAGGGTAGAGACTGGTTCCTTCAGAGAAGGGGAAGTCCTTGTCCTGTTGCTGTAATGGAGGGTGTGGGGACATGCAGCGTAGAGGGCTCTTGAGTTCTCTCTGTGACTTGCACAGAAAGCCAGCTGCTGACACTTGGAACCAGTAGCTCAGAGGCTACTATGGAGGTTGCTGAGCAGGGAGGTGGCAGATGAGAGTGAGTATTTCAAGAAGCTGCACTGCCCTTTCTGACCCCAGCACAGGCATGCTGAGTCACCCAAGGAGGTGACCTAACCTCTCTCTACTGCTCTTTGTCCAGATGAAGGATGAATAGCAGGGTCTTAAAAAAAAATTCTTTGGTTTATCTGAGAAAGGAAATAATATGTGCTCATTATTCAAAATGGGGTTCCCTTGTGGCTCAGTTGGTAAAGAATCTGCCTGCAATGTGGGAGACCTGGGTTCAATCCCTAGGTTGGGAAGATCCCTTGAAGAAGGGAAAGGCTACCCACTCCAGTATTCTGGCCTGGAGAATTCCATGAACTGTATAGTCCATGGGGTCGCAAAGAGTCAGACACAACTGAGCAACTTTCACTTACTCATTGTTCAAAAATACAAACCATGTAGGTGTGTATTAGGCAGACATCGGAAAATCTTGATGATAACCAGTCTCTAATGAAAGATCAGCACTCTTGGCATATATTCTATCAGACTGATTTTCCATATATGCCACAATCTATATATAGCATACTATTTTGTGACTTCCTTTTTCTTAGAGCAATATCTTGGAGCTATCAACAAGGCAGTACATAAAGCTTTTCCATAATCACTTTTCCCATTGCAGAATATTTTACTGTATGGCTAAATGATAACGTATTTAACCAGTACCTTTTTGAAAGACACAGGATATTTTCAGTATGTTGCTATTTATAAAGAATGCTGCAGAGAATATTTCTACATGTATATTTTCTCCTTGGGTTGATTATTCTATGGGATACAGTCCTAGAAGTGACACTGCAGGCCAAAGCATAAACACATTTTATGTGGTGTTAGAAACTGTCTAACTGGCATTTTAAAACATTGTGCCTCTTCGTAGCTTGTTGGTGTGAATTTTAAATTGGGGATGTGGTGGCGGAATGTGACTAGGAAAGCAAGCAGGTGTGGAAAGATTCAGACTGAGCCTCTTTCCTAACCATCTGTACACAGGACCCCTATTCTCTGTGACAGCACACTGAGGGGGGTGGGCAGTGCTGAGGTTATCTCATATAGACATCAGGAATGTACATGCTAGGATCATGGCCTCCAGAGAAAGATCACTTTCTGTCCTTTCTCCTGCCAGGGGAGCTGACCACAGTCACAGCCTTAGATCGAGAGAAGAAGGATGTGTACAGCCTTGTTGCCAAGGCAACAGATGGAGGTGGCCAATCGTGCCAGGCAGATGTGATCCTCCATGTGGAGGATGTGAATGACAACGCCCCCCGGTTCTTCCCCAGCCACTCTGCTGTGGCAGTCTTCGACAACACCACAGTGAAGACCCCTGTGGCAGTAGTATTGGCCCGGGACCCTGACCAAGGTGAGAAAGACAAGGATTAAAGGCCATTTGCTTACAGGGTCACCTTAGGTGAGGTTTTGGCTCTCTCTCTGTTGTTCTGGAACTGCAAGCACTGTCACTCCTGAGCCTACAGACAGTTACAAGTAAAAAATGTCCATAAACTGCACATCTAAGTGCTAGGGGACCAAAGATTTTGGCCGTTTAAAGACTGATGTGGGGCATTTCAGCCTCATTGCTTCTCCCTGCCTCTTACACCTGGAGCACTTTCAATCCTATCGTTTAAGTTCCAGGATATTTTGAATACAATACACCAATCAGAATTATTTGACTCTGATTAATTGGCCACAAGAAAGAAACCTAGGGCACAAACTCCATTTAGTCTACTAAATTCTTGGATCAGTTTTCTAGGCAATAAAGTGGAATAGTTTACATTTTATTTTTACATTTTAATTTTAATGACGTGGTTTTCATTAGGATTCTTTTCCTTCTACTATTTACAAGGCAAATTGGATTCATCCAGGAGTATTCATTTCATATTGTACCATTTATAGATTCTGACATCATGAAGTTTTTCACTGTGGTGACCTCTGTCTATAGACGTATGTGTATATATACATGTTTATACATATATATGTACATATACAATTATAAAATTCAAGAAAATTGGACAATTTTGCTATAGGTAAAAATTACCCTCAGGATCAAAGTAGCCAGAGGAACAATAATGAAGATGATGGTAGTGATAAGACAGATCAGAATACCCTGCTTCATGAGACACCAACGGAGTAAACTTGCAACTTCTTAGAGGAAGGGAGTTTTAGCTTGGCATTGAGGGAGATGAGAGATTTTGGAGGAATGCAGGGGTTCCAGGGAGGGCAAATAGTCAGTGCAAAGGCATCTGATATCTACGGCCCTGCAATGCTCTGGCCCTGCAATGCTCACTAGCCAGGGCTTGCACACCTCCAGGAGCAGGAAGCTCCCAACTTCCCAGGCAGCCCCTTCCTTCCTCAGATAATTACTCGGTGTTAGCAGTTTGGAGCAGATACCTGTCAATCATGGTCCTGCCATCTGCAGCCACACAGGTGTCCTAGACCTTCCAAGACTGGGACGTGGTAATCGTCAGCTCCAGGCTCAAGGTTCCCTTTCTGGATGAAAGAGCCCTAGTTTCTTCACTCTTGAGTTTCCAACCCTACCTCCCTTCTAGGATTCATCCACTGGCCTTGTATCAGTTAACAATTAACCCTTCAAAACTGTTGTTATTATTCTAACCCAAATATTCCACCTGAATATTTCAAATGTAGCCTGACCAGTACTTCTCTCTCGAGAAAAAAATACACATATAGAAGAATGTGCATGGCATGCACATTTAGTTCATGTAAATTCAACAGAAGCACTGTGTGTCCCCATGTGTGTGTGAGATTCAGTCTCTGTAGGCTCAAGGCCTGTGCTCCTCCCATTGGGTGAGGCTTTCATGGCTGAGCACTAAATGTTGGCCTTCTTCAGACCCTATGGGCCCTGCCTGAGCCAACTGCTTCATCTGGTCCACAACCAAAGGAAATAACGGCCTCTGAGACAAAGCTGGAAAAACACTATGTGCTTTGATTTACTAAGAACTTTCCATGGGTGTATATTTTATTTTCTGTTTTTTGTTTTCTTTTTATTTTGACATAATTACAGATACGCAGAAAGTTGCAAAAATAGTACTGAGAGCCCCATGCATCCTTCACCCAGCTTCCCCCAAAGGCAGCAATCTGTAGGATGACATTAAAACCGGGAAACTGGTCATGGGACATTACCAATAGAAAAAAAAAAAGAAAGTGAAGTTGCTCTGTCGTGTCTAACTCTCTGCAACTCCATGTAGCCTTCCAGGCTCCTCTGTCCATGGGATTTTCCAGGCAAGAATACTGGAGTAGGTTGCCATTGCCTTCTCCAGGGGATCTTCCTGACCCAGGGGTCGAACCTGGGTCTCCCGCACTGCAGGCAGACTCTTTACAATCTGAGCCACCAGGGACATTACTGATAATTAGACTCCAACCTTATTCAAATTTCACAGTTTCCATATGCACTTATTTGCATATGTACATGTGTGCACTTCTATTCAATGTTATCCCACGAATAGACTCATGCAACCACCACCACAATCAAGAATTGTTCTGTTACAACCAAAGAACTCGCTATGGGTGGTTTCAATCTCGTAAATTTTTCATTTTATGAGCTGACATTGGACCCTAACCTCTACATAAACAGCTTCGGATATCCTTAAGGGTTTGCAGAATAACCCTCCCCTTCACAAGAACCTTCTATGAGGTCTTGGGCCCCACCCTTGTCAAGAACCCTCACATGAGAGGCTCTCACTGCTAACAGCCTAAGCATGTTATCTTAGGGACCCTGCCTTCCAGACCCTCCTCTGTCCGAAAGCTTTGCAGCAGGCAGGGCCCAGGGGAGGTCCCTCTGTATGAATAATGCACTCTGTCTCCCTCCCCAGGCACCAATGCCCAGGTGGTTTATTCTCTCACGGACTCTGCTGAAGGCCACTTTTCCATCGAGGCTACCACGGGTGTGATCCGGCTGGAGAAGCCGCTGCGGGTCAAGCCACAGGCAGCTCTGGAGCTCACCGTCCGTGCCTCTGACCTGGGCACCCCGATACCGCTCTCCACGCTGGGCACAGTCACGGTCTCTGTGGTGGGGCTGGAGGACTACCTGCCCCTGTTTCTGAGCACCGAGCACAGCGTGCAGGTGCCAGAGGATGCCCAGCGTGGCACAGAGGTGCTGCGGCTCGCCACCCTCACTCGCCCCGGTGCCGAGAAGACTGGCTACCGCGTGGTCAGTGGGAATGAGCAGGGAAAGTTCCGCCTGGATGCCCGCACAGGTGAGACAGCGCCGGGAGGCAGCTCCACCCCTACCCTAAACATGTGCATGCACACACACACACACACACACACTCTGACTCACAGTCTTGGGGAACACTGGATTCTTCACATACCACAGTCCCTCCTTGGCATCCTTCAGCCCCTTTTTCACTCTGGATCTCTCTAGATACCAAGTCCCTTCTTGCACCCTGGGCCCAGCTTACATGGAAACACCCCTCCTTCCATTATGTCCCCACCAAGGACTCTGTGTTGAGGACCCCCTCCTCCCACTGTGCAGTTTCACAGTCCCAGCTTACATCCAGCCCCAGGATGCTGAGGCCACCCTCCATCCTTGGCTGCCAAGGCATAAAGCACCTGCTAGAATTTGGGGCTTGAGCAGCCCAAGGCAAGTCTGCCTGCTTCCCTCCTAAAGCCATCCACAAACATCCCGGCTCCCTTGAATTTTCCCTTAGTCTCATAGACATCTAGGAAAACTGCTCTCTTCTGTCCTCCTATCCATGAAAAGAATCTAAGTCAGACTCACAGCATCCCTTGGAAGGACCTCAGGAGCTGCTCAGGTCAGACCAGGCCCCATGTAGATCCCTCCCCACAGTACCTCTGCAATTGTATGCTCTACGCCCTAAAGCATCTGCCTGTTGAGCAGTAATTTTTTTCAGTTTTCATTATGGAGACTTTAAACATATTTTTTTTTAATAGAGGAAACAGTATATGGACCCCATGTTCCCATCACCCAGCTTCAGTAATTATCAACATTCGTCTTGTCTAGTTTCATCCTTAACCCTCACATCCACCCATTGCTGAGTTATTTTAAAGCAAATCCCAGGGACTTCCCTGGTGACTAATGCTCTGCACTCCCAATGCAGGGGGCCTGGTCAGGGAACTAGACCCCACATGCTACAACTAAGAGCCTGCACATCTCAATAAAGACTGAAGATCCCATGTACCACAACTAAGACCCAGTGCAGCCAAATAAATAAGTAACAGGATCAAGATTCAGTTAAAAAAAAAAAAAAGCAAACCCCAGACATGATATCATGTGGTTTGTAAATACTTTAGTGTGTATCTCTGAATGATAAGGATTTCTTGTATAGGCACACCCATAATATCATTATCACACCCAAAAGATAATAATTCCTTAATATAGTTGCCAGACAACTTTTCAGACTAGATCTCAAATGACTTTTTGAAGTTGGTTTGTTTGTCAACAGCCTCAAAAGTCTACATATTGCATTTCATTGATAGGAATTATATAACGTCCCTTTGAATCTCTAACATTTTGCTCTCCCTCTTTATTTCCCACTTATTTATTTCATGAAATAAAATACATATTTTATTTATTTTAATGAAAAATTTGGGTCATGTGTGAGGCAAGATTTTCTAATATTTTGGATCAGCTAGTTGTACCTTTATGATTGTCATATAATATATCCCCCTAGCCCCCAAGCTTATAAATGATATTTGGATGAAAGACCTTGATCACATTCAAGCTCAATATTTTGCCAACAGTGCTTCATAGATGATGCTGGGCTCTCCTTTGCACCACATTAGGAGGCATGTAATGGTTCATTGGTTCTTTTTATTGAGGTTAAGATTGATGGTGGGTTCAGAGGCTGTCAGTATGATCTATCTATTATAGAGTTCCTCATTAGCTATTCTTTCAACAGAGGTTTTAACAGCCTTTAATGATTATTTCCTAGGTATATTATTTCTTTAAGGGCTGCAAAATGGTGGCTTTTTCTAGTCCTGTCATTCTCCATTCATTTACTAACTGGAATCATTTTATAAAGAAGAGTTTTCTACCGTTAACTCTTCAGTTATAGAGGAATCGCAGGATAAATCCCTATTCTTTTATTTTCCAGTTTTCAGAACAATAACTCTTGGCCCTGATAATTTGTTGAACAATGCTGGGTAGAATAAAACTCTATAATGTAAGTTCTGTCATTTACTGGGTGACTGAGCTTGGGCAGGTCACTTAGCTTTTGGGCACATCAGCTGACTTACCTAGAAAATGGAAATCACACCTTGTTCTTGTTCTAAGGGTTATTATAACTCCATATGACACAGAGTTAACCTTATAGATTTAAACAAAACCTCAATGAAATAGTACATAAATAATGAGGGAAAAGCTGCTGCTGAGATGGTAATAAGGAAAATGAGAGGAGATGGAGGAGGAGAAGGGAGACTACGGGGGAGGGGAAATAGGGAGATGAGGCAGGAGATGACAGAGAAGATGAGGCAGGAGCTCAGTCTCTCCCAACACAGTTGAGCTGCCTCTCCTGGCATTTGGCTCAAGACCCCCTCAGCACTCTGCCTTTGTGGTCCCAACCGCCTCAATGCTCCCATCACCTCTTGTTTCTTCAGGGATCCTGTACGTCAACAAGAGCCTGGACTTTGAGACCAGCCCCAAGTACTTCCTGTCTGTCGAGTGCAGCCGGAAGGGCTCTTCCTCCCTCAGTGACATGACAACTATCGTGGTCAATATCACCGATATCAATGAACATCGGCCCAAATTCCCCCAGCATCTGTACAGCACAAGGGTCTTAGAGAATGCCATCGTGGGGGATATTCTGCTGACAGTAAGAATCTGTGATTTTGCCCTGTGTGTGTGTGTATGTGTGCTAA
>SJYA01001296.1:1086316-1105465 GCA_006410615.1 Neotragus moschatus
GGGGGGGGATGGACTCAGGGGTGGGTTCTTATCTCCCCTTCCTTTAGTCATCTATGAGCATAGATTATTTTATCAATTAATACACTATAGACTTGACTGACGTGTAGCCACTCCACCAAGCTCTCGCATGACAAAATGTCTCAGAGCCATGTTTGATAAGATCTAGATCAGATAATGAAGTAATGGGAATGGGAGAGGCCCCAGAGGACACAGGGGACACAGAGGGTCAGTCTGGGAAGGGAGGAATGGGGGGACACCAAACAACACCTCTTTGCATTTAAATATGTAATTGCTCCCCATTTCATGCAGTGAAAGTGAACTCTGCACGCCCGTATTCGAGCTTTTCATCTCCTTTCGCGTGCACCCTATGCTCCAGCCACACAGAAGGAGATGTTTCCCCAAACATCCTCTGTACTTTCATATCCCTGGGCTCATATTGTTTCCTCTGCCTGGAATGCTGACTCCACTCCCACAAGCCTTCCTTATCCCTCAAGGCTTGGTAAATCCTTGTAAATCCTTGGTAAATCCCCAGGTGAAATTTATAGCCATAAAACTGATCATTCTTTGCTCCAAATTAGACTTGACCATGAAATTAGACATTAAGCTTCCTGAGGGCTTACTCATTTTGGCATATTCTTCAGCTCCTAGTATAGGATCTTAGTACCCTGTCAGTTATGAATGAATGAGTAAATGAAGGAATGAATGAACGGATAGATAAATGAATGAACCATGACACGCTGACATCCTTACCAGGATGTAAATGAAGATATCCTCTTGGAAAGGATGACTGTGGCCTAGGGACGGGCAGCCCAAGGACAATCTGTGGGCCAGGAACATATTTGTGCCCCCTACACTCCTAGGGGCCAAGATTTCCTTTCTGGTCTCTCTTGCCCCTCCATTCACAACCATCACCTGCCTTCACTGCAGGTGTCAGCAACTGATGAAGATGGACCTGTAAATAACGCCATCACTTACAGCCTCATAGGAGGAAACCAGCTTGGGCACTTTGGCATCCATCCCAAGAAAGGAGAGCTACAGGTGGCCAAGGCCCTGGACTGGGAACAGGTGAGTCACATGGGAGGGACCCATTCTGAGATCTTCAGAGCGGAATATAGCCTTGCTGAAGGTCCAGAGGGTGAACTGTGGTCAACACCCCAGCCTGATGCTTCTCCAGACCTGCCCCCAAAGTCCCCCATTCCTTTTCTCTGTGGAGACTCTGGGGCGTGTAAAGCCAGAGGCAGGAGAGGCGCTGAGTGACTTTTAACTCAGGCCAACTTCTCACTATTAACCAAGGATTATTAGATCGTTATAACAACTTGTCATTTACTGAGCACCTGCTCTGGGCCAGGAACTTTGCTATGTGATGTACATACATTATGCCATTTGGCCCTTAAAGTGACCCTAGGATGTGGCTCCTGATATCATTCACACACAAGTCAGCCACTCTGCCAAGGTCTCATAGCTAGTAAATAGTTAAACTGGAAGTCAAATTTACTTCCTCCTGACACCAGAACCTGAGCCCTAAAATGCAATGGGAGAGCGATGGGGGGAGGCAAAAGGGAGTGTCTCCATCTTATTTTTCCAAAAACATTAGTCATGAACCAGAGGGTCAGAACTGAGGGCCCTATTGCTAATTCTCCCCTGGGCCTCTTGCTGTAGACTTCTAGCTATTCCCTGAAGCTCCGAGCCACAGACAGTGGGCAGCCCGCACTCTATGAGGACACAGACATCGCCATCCAAGTGGTTGATGTCAATGACAACCCACCAAGATTCTTCCAGCTCAACTACAGCACCTCTGTCCAGGTATGCTCAACCTTCCAAAATCATCCCAAAGTCATCATCTTCCTTCCATTTTCTTTCTAGTGGAGGGTGCTCACCACTGGTATCAGTCCACCGAAACAGTAACTGTGACCTTGCATTAATATCCCAAATGGCAACACAGCCTGCTGAAGGGGATTATGGATTATACAATTAAAAATTATCAAGCATTCTGCTAGGTTCTTCTGCATCCATTAACTCATAGGGGGCTCACACAGCCATATGGAAGTAGATAGTACTCATTTTATAGATATTTTTAAACGGAGGTACAGAAACATGCCATAGTCAAAATGTGGCAAATTTGGGATTTGAACTCAAAGATTTTCCAGATCCCAAGCTATTTCCACTATACTAATGGTTTATAAACAGGATTTGGAGATGGCCTTGGGATTCTGTGGGGAACTGTGATCACACAGAGAGAGGTAAGGAAGTGGATAGGAGCACAAAATTCTGAGTCCCATATCCATCAACCAGGGTCACCTGTTTCGGAAATCATGAGTATGAGTTAGGATGCTTTGGCTGCTAATAACAGATCACTTGACTAAAAGTTCATTAAACAATAAGGCCCTATTAATCCTATGGCAACAGGTCTGATAGTGGGAAAACCAATTCCAGAATTGGTTATTTCAGCAGAAGAAAAATGATATCACAAATTTGGATTACTTCCTTCAAAATTCACTCACCTTCTTCCTTATGGTTATAAAATGGCTGCTGCAGCTGCAGCATCACATCCTTGCCTAACCTTCTTCAAAGGTGAACAGGAGGAGATTTCTTTTGCCGAATCTGTTTCTATCAAAAGAAGAACCCTCACCTGTCAGACTTCTCCAATGGTCAGAACTGGATTACACGATCACCCTTAAATTAAAAAAAAAAAAAAAAACTGGCATAGCAAATCAGATTTTTACAACTGACTTAAACTAATCATAGTCTGTCCCCTCTTAGGAGAAGCATATCTTTGCTGAGGGTATTGCTTTACCTGAATAAAAGTAGGATTTTATAAGAAAGGGCAGACTACCTGTTGAATATGAAACTATGACTTTCTGCTCATAAGATTGTGTTTTTAGATAAGGTTTTTGATGCTAAAAAGACAGTTAACAATCATTGTAAATATTATAGCGTGCTGAATTCCTGTGTTACAGAACAAAGACTGGAACAGGGACTTCCCTGGTGGTCCAGTGGCTAAGACTCTTTGCTTATAATGCAGGGAGCCCAGGTCTGAGCTCTGGTCCGGGAACTAGATCCTGCATGCTGCAACTAAAGGTCTTGTGTGCTGCAAAGACTGAAGATCCCACATGCCGCCAAGACCTAGGGCAGACAAACAAATATTAAAGAAAAAAAAAAAAAACCTGGAACAATACCCAGGGGATCCATTCTTCTCAGTTGAATTACTAATTGTCTTTGAATTTTTCTCATTGGATGTGTGTTCCATTGGTCATCTAATCATGAAACCATCTCTAGGTTTTCAACTGCTCGTATGAATCACAAAATTCCCATGTGGATATCAGGCACTAATTTATATACATGAATTATCAGTTATGTGACTTGGACAAGTCACCTCTCTGTAGGATAAAGGGACTCTGACTCTTCCAGCCCCAATGGCCTTTGTTTCTAAAACCTAGGACTGCCCTCAGGAAGCTCTCGTCTAGACTAACAAAGTCAACCACTAATTCACAGACAGGCAGAATGAATGAATGACATTTCAAGATGTAGGCATGACCTGGGAGCAGCCAGAGCTCTGAGGACTCATCCTAGAGAAGGATGATGAGAGGATGATCAGAAAGATGTGAGAGGAAGGACTGGGACTCACTTTGCTCTTTGATTTTGTCACTCTTGTTCTCAGGAAAATGCCCCCGTTGGCAGCAAAGTCTTGCAACTGATTCTGAGTGACCCAGACTCCCCAGAGAATGGTCCCCCCTTCTCATTCCGAATCACCCAGGGGAATGATGGCTTTGCCTTCCGAGTGACCCCAGATGGATGGTTGGTGACTACTGCAGGCCTGAGCAAGAGAGTCCAGGAATGGTATCAGCTTCAGATCGAGGTGAGAGCTGTGGGGGCCACTGGTGGTGACCATGGGGACAAAAAGTGTGCTGGCAGTGCTAATAGATAGCTAGCAGGAAGCTGCTGTATAGCGCAGGGAGCTCAGCTTGGTGCTCTGCCATGATGTAGACTGGTAGGATGGGGGTGGAGGTGGGATGGGAGGTTTAAGAGAGAACCACATACCCCTGGCTGATTCATGTTGATATATGGCAGAAACCAACACAATAATGTAAAGCAATTGTCCTCCAACTAAAAATTAATAAGCTCAAATTAAAATAAAGAGGGAGGGGTATGTGTATATATATATATAGCCATTTATATATGTTGATATATATACACACACATATATATACACATATGGCTGGTTCACTTTGCTATACAGCAGAAACTAACACAACATTGTAAAGCAATTATACGAAAATAAAAAATAAGAAATGAATAAAAGCACCATCAGTGCTTCTCTTATTAGGAAAAACAATGTACAGAGCCCTTACTACGTGCCAGGCACTTGGCTAAGTGCTTCACATGCATCGTTGCACTGAATCTCCACACCTTGCTTTAGGGTGAGTGCAGTTATCACTCCCACTTCCCTGATGTAGTAACTGAGGCACACAGAGATTAAGTGACTGGCTTAAAGTGATACTGTTAATAAGTGGTAGAGCTGGGCTGCTCCAAATCCCAGCACTCTGACTCCAAGTTCTTCATCCCTGCCCTGCTCTCAGAACAGAAACTCCCTCACCCTGGATCTAATTCCTCAAGTCTGGCCAGAATAGCTGTGTGAACCTCAAGTCTTGTTAAAGACCTACCTCTGTGCTTTGGTGTTCAGTTTATCCAGCGTTACAGCAAGCCGAAATGCTGAGATGATGAAGTCTGTGGTGAAGAGAGGGTTTATTAGCAAGGCCGCCAAGCAAGGTGATAGGATACCAAGTCTCAGAACCACCTCCTGGAAGGCAAGGGGGTTCTGGGTGTTTATGGATAAAGAACAAAGGGCCAGGGCAGTCTGAGACCTGGGGAGCGAGGGGAGCATGGCGAAAGATGACTGGAAAAAGGTGCAGTAATAATTGTTCGGCCGTAGGTGTTCCTAAGCTACAGGCCTCTGCATGTCCAGAAATGGAGGGACTTTGTACTACCTGAGGCTGGAGCTTTCTGTCCTCTGACGTCAAGGTTACCAAGCAGAACTTGGGCATGCCCTGTTGAAGGGCTGGTGGTCCTACCCAGTCTAAACCAGTTCTATTCCTACTAGGCACAGTTGACTCCCCAAGTCCTAGAAAATAACTCAGGCAACTATCTTATTGTTTAGGTTATATGCAGATGCAGTCTTAAAGTGACCTTGACTAGTGAAGGCAGGTGAAGTGGATTTGACTAATGATTATCCACGATTTCAGTGCCGGGGTCCAATGAGAGAACATATATATGTGCAGGGGATTACAGTGATATTATCATGGGTTGTAGGAAAACTGCCCAAGAAAAAGCAGCCGAAATGCTGATGAAACATGTCGATGCTCATTGCATCCCCCCAAATCTCTTTTCTAAACCTTAAGTCTAGTGGATACTACCATCCTGTGAATTTCTCTGGGCTCAGGATGATGTAGTCATCCATTCAGACAGACAGACAGTCAGGAATTCATTCATTCAGCATCCACTGAGTACCTATCATATCCTGGGTCCCATGCTAGCAGTGGAAACAATAGGGTGATCCCTGTTCCCATGGAATTTTGATTCTAATTATGGAGATAAACAATAAACAGATGAAGAAAGAAAGGGATGAGAAGCTCAAAAGGCACTGCAGAGACATATTCAGAGGGTGGCTGCCCTTGAGTTGAGATCTGAAGAGTTGGCCACATGAAAGGGGGGCTGGAGAGTGTCCCAGGCAAGAAGTACAAGAGAAGACCAAGCCCACTTTGGGAAAGAGCTTGAAGTGACCCGAGACATGGTCATTTGGTCATCACATGGTGAGCGATGGTGGGAATGAAGTTGAAGGGATGGGTTGAATGGTACATGGGTGCCTCATAGCTTGGATGACCATGTTATTTGAGGTCCAAACTGTGATGCTCCTGAGAGTGAGAGAGGCACTAAAAACAGTTAATTGGTTATAACTGTTGATTTTCATAACAAACGAAAATCAAGACTGTCCTGAGCTAACCAGGAAGTACAGTCACCCAAGATAAACCTTGGTAATACTTGTAGATTCTAATCAAGGTGCAGTGAGAAGTGATGGAAGGGTTTCCAGCAGGGAAGTGACCCTTCTTGTATCTCAGGAAGCTCATTTTTTAAGTTCCAGAGACAGACAGTTGAAGCGGGCATGAGTTGTTGAGGGAGACCAATAAGAAGTCATCTAAGCTGGAGGCAGGTGGTGCTGAGACCTTGAGATGGTGGTTTGCAACAGGTTTTGCTTGGAAATTAGTGAGAGTTGGTGGTAGATTGGATATGGGGAGAGAAAAAAAAGAGAAGAATCAGGACCACTCCCAGGTTCCTGACTCCAGTGAGGTCTGGTTGGTAGGGCCATTTATGAGTCTGGAGAGACTTGGATGGAGAACAGGTTTATGGGATAAAATGAGGGCTCTGTTTAGCATATATTATCTTTCAGGAGTCCATGATATATCTAAGTGAAGGTATTCAATAAGTAGCTTGAAATGGGAGGTTTTGCCTCAGAGAACAGATGTGGGCTATTGTAGAGGGTCTTCAGAGCCAAAAGCACAGGTCAAGAGATCAGCTTCCTGATCTCTCTAGCCTGGCTCAGAGTATCACTTAGTAACTCAGTCACTTTCTTGCATTCGTCTTGTATTTCCACTTTTGTTCATTGGGAGGCACTGTGCTGCTGCTGCTGTTAAGTCACTTCAGTCGTGTCTGACTCTGTATAGGCCAGCAGATTCTGCTCTGGTTTTACCTGCTGTATGACCCTGAGCATGTTAATTGACCTTTTTGAGACTGAGTTATATCTTTTGTAAAGCAGGACACTTCAGGATACCTGCCTCATCAGACAGATAAACTATGATCACACATTTAAAGCATGTAAAAGTGACTGGCACACAGCTTGTACTCAGATAATGTCAGTTACATGTTATAATGCAGTGCTTAGTCACTCAGTTATGTCTGATTCTTTGTGATCCCATGAACTATAGCCCACTAGGCTCCTCAGTCCATGTGATTCTCCAGGCAGGAATACTGGAGTGGGTTACCATGCCCTCCTCCAGGGGATCTTCCCAACCCAGGGATCAAACCCAGGTCTCCTGTACTGCAGGAGGATTCTTTACCATCTGAGCCACCAGGAAAGCCCATATATTATAATACTTAGCAGTAATATTAATTATTACCATAATTCCCAGAAGCAGGTGTATTATTATACTATTCTTGCCCACTCAAAGCAAATCCATAGGAACGAGATATTACTATAGGGAAAACCATGAAGATCCTTGCTGACAGCTGAGAAAGTGGTAATGCTACTGAGAAGGAGAAGGAAAGCTTCGCCCTTGTCTGCCTAAGTCTGGGCAGAAAGTTGTAGAGATGCTTGGTGAAATGTGCAAGGGATAGGCATTTCTAATTTATTCTAATAATCACCTTGCTTAAAACCTTTGGTGGCTTTTCATGTCTCTGACTTAAATCCAATTTCCTGTTCCTCAGCACATCAGTAACCACCAGGGTTACCTCTCTGCTCACCTCTGGCCCTCAGCCCTGGGCACTCTGGTCCCTCCCTTCTTTTTCAGCATTCCTTCCCACCTGAGGGCCTGACACTGGCTGTTCCCTGTCTGTCACCTCTCCCCCTCACCCCTCTTTCCTCCTGATCACTGTGGAGGGCCTGGCCTGTATAAGCACTCAATACATATTTGTTGACCAAACTGAAGAGGACATGCCCATCCCCAGCCTGACCCCAGTCACATAGTAAAGAGAAGGAAGAGAACCTGTTGGGCTGACAGTGGCCACAAAGGATGTGCTCTGAAATTGCTAGGAGACAGGTGATGACCCTCCTAAAGAAAGAGAATGAGAGAAGTTCAAGAGGAAGGAACCATGTGGCTCGTGAGGCTTAGGAGGGACTCAGAGAGGTGTCAGATAAGAAGGTGATAGAGTTAAGTTTTACTGCCTGGTGTGGGCTGTAAGTCCCTCCACAAAGCCTTTGGTGCTTCTGGAGTGACGATTTTCCTTTTCAAATGCGACAGCACACTGAGCTCACCCTGGAGCAGCAGGGAGGCCCCTTAGGGGCCGCAGCCACTGTCCTGATTCGTAGCCTGCTTCACCCACAGGTGTCAGACAGCGGCACCCCGCCCCTCTCATCTTCCACGTCGGTCAAGGTGCACGTCAGGGAGCAGAGCCACTACCCACCCTCCGCCCTCCCCCTGGAGATCTTCATCACCACCGGGGAGGAGGAGTTCCAGGGCGGCATGGTGGGCAAAATCCACGCCACAGACCGAGACCCGCAGGACACACTGACCTACAGCCTGGCGGGAGAGGAGAGCGTGGGCCAGCGCTTCTCAGTGGGGGCGGCCGATGGCAAAATCATCGCCTCCCATGCACTGCCTCGGGGCCGATACACGTTCAACGTCACAGTCAGCGATGGAACCTTCTCCACCGTGGCTGGCGTCCATGTCCATGTGTGGCACATGGGGCCAGAGGCTCTGCAGCAGACCATGTGGATGGGCTTTCACCAGCTCACCCCGGAGGAGCTGGTGAGTGACCACTGGAGGAACCTGCAGAGGTTCCTTAGCAACTGGCTGGACATCAAACGAGCCAACATCCACCTGGCCAGCCTTCAGCCAGCAGAGGCCACGGCTGGCGTGGATGTGCTCCTGGTCTTCGAGGGGCACTCGGGGGCCTTCTCCAAGCTCCAGGAGCTGGCATCCACCATCGCTCGCTCAGCCAAGGAGATGGAGCACTCGGTGGGAATTCAGATGAGGTCAGCCATGCCCGTGGTGCCCTGCCAGGGGCCAAGCTGCCAGGGACAAATCTGCCAAGAGACCGTGCACCTGGACCCCAGGGTTGGGCCCACGTACAGCACAGCCCGGCTCAGCATCCTGACCCCGAGGCACCGCCTAGAGAAGAACTGCTCCTGTAAAGGTGAGAAATGGCCCTTCCCCAGGACATCCAGCACTGCTGGGCCTGGCCAGCCCAACTCCAGGGCTGGAGATCCCAACACAGGGCTCTCAGTTTAGTTAGAGGGACGTTTTCACAGGATTAAAGGCCATGGACCACCACGAGACAGGTATGGCCTCACAAAATCTCATCATGGAATAGTACCCTAGTTCTGGTCACTTTTTTTAATTTTGAAAATAATGGTAAGAATACAAGAGACAGCTCAGATCACAGCTAAAAGCATAGACTCTAGCATCAAGTTGCCTGGGTTCCAATCCTAGCTATGCCACTTGTGAGTCACGTGGCCCAAGGAAAATTAATTAACCTCTCTGTGCCTTTGTGCTATTGTAGGGATTAAGTAACAATTAAATATTAAGTGCTTGCTTAGAAAAGTGCCTGACACAGAGAAAGTGTTCAATTAACCTGAGGCAGTAACACTACTACTATTATTACTACAGTCTGATGGGTTTAACCTTAGCATTCAGAGTAGGCAGCTCAGGCTCAAATCTGAGTTTCTATCATTTACTAGCTGTGTACCCTTGAGTGGGTTATTAAAACTCTCTTTCTCCTCCTTTTGACCTGAGTTCCCTCTCTTCAACACTTCTCTTCCCCTCCTCCCAATCCCCCTCCCCCCAAATCCATCCTCTTCCCTAGGAATCTGGAGCCCTGACAACTGATAATCTTATTCACACTGACGTTTTAAGGATTTAATAAGTGAACTCACTTCCGGAGAGGGTGGATTTAAAAAACAAAATGTAGGGAGGACATCGCTTAATATAACACAGGATTTCTCAAAGGGGTTTCCACAGAATGCTATGTCCAAGACTTAATGGTAGGTGGTCCACATTAAAGAGTCCCATGGTCAAATAAGCTTGAAAAACTCAAGTTTAGGTGAAGTTTCAGACGCCTCACTATGCAACAGTGCATTAGCAATTGCTATGGGGGATGGGGCATGCAGGACCTTATGGAAGTGTTAGCCACATTATTTGTCACTATTTTCTTGCTTCTTGGCTTCTTAACAGCATATCATGTGGGATGTGCTTGTTCAAATGATTACGCTCCTAATGATGAAGGAGATAGCTTGAGGCAAAAAGCCTTTGTGGTGTTCCCGAAATCACACACATGTGCAAGATCCTCTCCAACTTGTCCTCCTTCTTCCCCAAGTGATGTCAGAATCAACATGGAAACTATGGAGGATTTTGATATCAACCAACATACTTGGTTGATATTTCTGGCTCAATTGGCGTTTCCTTCATGGTTTGAGCTCATAGTTTCTGATCCAGGTGGAAACCCAAGGCAAAGGTTCCTAGGGCCAAAGAAAGGTGTGCAGGGTGATGGCCCCTGTCTAACAGTGTGACCCTGGAGACCCCACACCCTCATTTCTTCACCTGTAAAATGTGAGCAATGATGCTGCTTGCCACCCAAGAGTTGAGGGAGACAAAGTCGGTTCCAGTGCTCCGTGGTGACCACTTGGTGTGGAGGTGACACCTTTGGTTGCTTTCACAGGTACTGCCGTGAGGTTCAGCGGTCAGAGTTTCGGGCGGTACCGTCTCCGGGAATTTCAGAACGGGCACATACACTTCCGCCTGAAAACACTCCAGTCACAGGCAATTCTCCTGTTCAGCAATAGGACAGTGTATCTCTCCCTGAAGGTAAGGAACCGCCACCCTGAGAGATTTCCTGGGGGCGCGCCAGGCTGAGGACGTGGGGCGGCATGGGCGTGGCCAAGAAGGCAAACTTCAGCAAAGAAATCCTTGCGTGGTTTACCGTGATCCTGGGTGTGACTCTCGAAGGTCAGAATATGAGACTTTCTAGTTACAATGGCCAAAACCACCCCACTAGGGGATGCATCATGTCCGAGTACAACAGAGGTTGGGCTGTTCTGTGGGATGACAGAGAGCCTCTGAAGATAGAAAGAGAGATGCATGAGGCCACCTAGACCTGGCTGATGCTTTCGTCACTTTTGCTGAGTAACAGACCAACGTTCCCCAAGATGGGTTGGACCTAGGGGGCGCTCAAGATGACAAACTCAGCATTAAGGTACATGGAATCATATGGAGGAAAATAAATTTCCTTTCTAAGTGTCTTTCAGTCCTTCCGATTATATCTGTAGAAAGTTTCAGAGTACCTGCCTGATTTTAACACCTCCATCACACATGTCCATCTCCCAAAGAGAAAGGAGAATTTGGCAGCTAGTTCGTACTAAGTTGCTTCAGCTGTGTCTGACTCTTTGCAACCCTATAACTATAGCCCAGGAGGCTCTGCTGTCCATGGGACTCTCCAGGCAAGAATACTAGAGTGGGTTGCTGTGTCTTCTTCCAGGGAATCTTCCCTACCCAGGGATCGAACCCACATCTCTTATGTCTCATGCATTGGCAGGCGGGTTCTTTACCTCTAGCACCACCTGGGAAGCCCCATTTAGAATTTTTGAAATATTTACTTATTTTTACTGCACTGGGTCGTCATTGATGTGCACAGGCTTTCTCTAGTTGCAGCGAGTGGAGGCTGCTATCTGGTTGTGGTGCTTGGGCTTCTCATTGTGATGGCTTCTTGCATTGCAGAGCATGGGCTCTAAGAACAGGGGCTCAGTAGTTGTGTTGCTCTGCTGTGTGTGGGATCTTCCCACAGCGGGGATCTGTGTCCCTTGCGTTGCAAGGCGGATTCTTCACCACTGGACCACCAGGGAAGCCCTAGTTAGAACTGAATTCATTTAGCAAATATTTATCAAGCATTACTATGCAACAGGCACTCTTCCAGGTGCTTGGGTCTTATCAGTGAAAAAGATTTAAAAAAAAAAAAGAAACCCTCTTAAGAGTTTTCATCCTATAGTGAGAGGCTGACAGTAAACCTAGTAAATGAGAAAATTACAGAATTTGTCTAAATGTGATAAGTCTTTGGGGTTAAAAGAAAAAAAAAAGGTTAAGGGGGGATCAGGAATGTGGAAAGTTACAATTTTAAATAACGTGGTTAGGGAAGGTTTCATTGAGGGTCTAGTTATGTAGACCTCTAGGGGAATAGCATTCTAGGTAGAGGGAACGGTCGGTCATTGGTAGGAGATTGCTTCGCATGTTTAAAAACAGCTCAGATGTCAATATGGCTTGAGGGAAGTGAGCAGGGGAACAGTAGTAGCACAAGTTGAGGTTGATACCTAATGAGATGAGATCATATCTATAAAAAGTTCTCAGGCTATTTAAGAACATTGGATTTTATTCTGAGTAATGTAGGGGATGTTAAAGGTTTTGAGCAAAGATTTAAGATGTTTTGACATATGTGAAAAGGGTCCTCATGGCTAGGGAATAGACTTTAGAGGAGCAAGGATGGAACTGGAAAGGCCCAGCCCAAAGGAAGTAATTCTGGTGAGAGATGATGGCAGTTTAGATCAGGGGAATGACAGTGGAACTGGGAAAAAAAGAGTTCAGATGCTGGAGATATTTTGAAGGAAAGGACAGCAGGACCCCAGAGGAGCTGAATGAGGGCTAGGAGAGAAAACAAGGAGTAAGATGATGACCTGGAGCAACCAGAAGGAATGGAGTTGCTGCCAACAGACCTAGCCAAGGATATGGATAGAGTAGATTGGGGAAGCGGGGGTGGCCAGGAGTTCCATCTTAGACACATGAACTTGAGATAACTATTACACCTACTAGGGGAGTTGGATAAACAAAATTTAGTGAGAAAGTTCTGGGATGGAGGTGAAGATCTGAGATTCTTCAACACACATGTAGTATTCACAACCATGAGACTGGGGGGATCACCAAGGAGTGCAGGTTAAAATGAGGGTACCTCAAGGATTTATCCTTGAGATGCTCCATCACTAAGAACAGTACAATTGTACAAGTGTTGGGTAGTATGAAGAGCAAAGAAAAGGAGAATCCAATAAAGGAGAATGAAAAGATGCTGACGGAAAACGAACAGAGTATTGTATCTGGGAAGCCAAATGAAGGGTTTGTATTAAGAAGGAAGCAGTGGGGCTTCCCTGGTGGCTCAGTGGCAAAGAATCCATCCAGGAGACATGGGTTCGATCTCTGGTCTGGGGAAATCCCACATGCCTCAGAGCAATGAAGCCCATGCACCACAACTATTGAGCCAGTGTAGAGCCTGGGAGCCTCAACTACTGAACCCATGTGTCACAACTACTGAAGCCCGCATGCCCTAGAGCCCAGTGCTACGCAACAAGAGAAGTCACTACAGTGAGAAGCCCATGCTCTACAACTCGAGAGTAGCCCTCACACTCTGCAACTAGAGAACAACTGTGTACAGCAACCAAGACTCAGCACAGCCATAAATAAATAAATAAAATTATATATAAAAAGAGAAGGAAGCATTGAGTGATCAGCTCAGTCATATTCTGCTAAGAGGTCAAATAAGATATGAAGTGATATCAGTCATTGGATTTGGCAACAAAGAGGACACTGCATACTCTGACATCAGTGGTTTCTGTGTCGTCACGGAACAGAAACGTCACTGTGTCGTCACCGTGACACAGTGGTGTCACGGTGGGTAGGAGTGGAATTTTACTACAAACAGAAAGCAGATAAAGTTCAAGAGATGTGGGTTCAATAAAACTTTTTTTTTTTAAGATTAGAGGAATAGGGACTTCCATGGTGGTCCAGTGGTGAAGACTCTATGCTCCCAAAACAGGGGACCCAGGTTTGATCACTGGTCAGGGAACTAGATCCCACGTGCTGAGAGCTAAGACATTCTTATGCCTCAACTAAAGATCCCACATGCTGCAACAAAGATCAAAGACTCTGCATGTCACAACTAAGACCTGGCAAATAAACAAATACATAAATATATATATATTTTTAAAAGACTAGAGCAATAACAGCATGTCTATATAATGCCTGGAGTGATCCAGTGGAGAATGAACAAAGATATAGGAAGGAGAAGAGATAGTCAGTGGTCTCTTGTCCAATATATAGGAGGTTAAGAAAGGTAGGGTGGGATCTAGTGCACAAATAGAGAGATTGGCTTTGGACAACGTGGACAGATGTGATGGTGACCGTGCCTATAACTTCCCATCTGGTTGCTGAGAGCGAGGATGAGGAGAGAGGCATTAAGGGTCTAAGGAGAAAGAAGTTGTGAAAATAGTCATCTGGGAGAGCGAGGGGACTAAACAAGACAGTGAAAGTGTTAGTCACTCAGTCTTGTCCGACTCTTTGCAAAGCCATGGACTGTGGCTCATCTGGCTCCTTTGTCCATGGAATTCTCCAGGCAAGAATACTGGAATGGGTAGCTATTCTCTTCTCTGGGAGATCTTCCCAACCCAGGGATCGAACCTGGGTCTCCTGCATTGCAGGCAGATTCTTTACTGTCTGAGCCAACAGGGAAGTGCAACCAAGACAGTACAATTGTACAAGGGTTGGGTAGTACGAAGGATACATTTGAGACTCATGGCCATGAACTTAAAGGGAGACCGATAAGCAAAGGCTGTGTGTTACTCCGTAGCCACGTTCAGCTCCGTGATACCTATACAGAGTAGAGGGAAAGTTGAGTTTTACTCGATTTGTGTATTTGCCAAGTGAGATCTACCAAGTTAAAAAGGGAAAAGAATTTGTCTATGGACTTTTAAGCTTGATAAGGTGAGGAATGAGGACATGATAGAAGGGATAAACAGTGAAAAAACGGAGGGATCAGTGGAGTTGTGGTCTCTGGTAAGTGAAAGCAGTGATTTAATAACAATGTTTTGTATAAGATGTACTTATTTAAAAATTTTTTTTAATTGAACAATAATTGCTTTACAGAATTTTGTGGTTTTCCGTCATACATCAACAAGAATCACCCATAGGTACACCCATGTCCCCTCCCTCCTGGGCCTCCCTCCCATCTCCCTCCCCATCCTACTATTCAGCCTGTCACAGTGCCCATGTTTGAGTTCCCTGAGTCACACAGCAAATTCTCATTAGCTATCTATTTTACATATAGTATTGTAATTTTCTATGTTACTCTCTCCATACATAAGATGTACTTATTTTTGACATTCTCTTTCCTCAATGGCAAGTTATATTGGTTTTCTATTTGCTGTAATAATACTAAGCGTTCTTTTTAATAAAGGTATGTGTAGTATTCAACCAGGGCAAAAACTGGCAAGACTGTGTACAAATGGCCAGTCTCTAGAAAACACTGGGTTAGACCTTCATATTTCACCCAGAGGAAGCTCTACTTAATCCAGCTCTACTTAATAGTTTCACTTTGTTGTTGTTGTTGCTAAGTTGTGTCCAACTCTTGGTGACCCCATGAACTGCAGCACACCACCCTTCCCTGTCCTTCACTATCTCCCAGAGTTTGCTCAAACTCATGTCCATTGAGTTGATGATGCCATCCAACCATCTCATCCGCTGCCATCCCCTTCTCCTCCTGCCTTCAATCTTCCCCAGCATCAGGGTCTTTTCCAGTGAGCTGGCTCTTTGCATCACATGGCCAAAGAATTGGAGCTTCAACTTCAGCATCATCCTTCCAGTGAATATTCAGGGTTGATTTCCTTTACAATTGACTGGTTTGATCTCCTTGCAGTCCAAGGGACTCTCAAGAGTCTTCTCTAGCACCACACTCTGAAAGCATCAATCCTTCAGTGCTCAGCATTCTTTATGGTCCAGCTCTCACATCCATACATGACTACTGGAAAAACTATAGCTTTGACTATATGTACCTTTGTCAGCTTGTGGATACCCTGAAATCATCTTTGAGATCCACTTCAAGAACTGCTGAACTGTTGAATAAGGGAGTGGGGGTGAAAGGGAGGTTTTCGATTTCCCTGAAGGCTTGGGAGAGTAGAACACTAGAGAGGCCTGTGAGGAACAATCCAAAAGACAGGGTCCAGCGAGATGTCTCTGGGCCTCAGTTTCCTCATCTGTGAAATGGAGATGCCACCCTGCCCAGGACATTCGATGGAGAACAGCGAGGGCCAAATGAGACCACAAGTGGAAGTGCACTTTGAGGGGTTTTATGCTCTACAAATACAATGTCTAAAAAATATACAGCCTTGAAAAATCACTACCCCTCTTACCTGTAAAAATACACTAACATTCTTTGCACTAGCAGCTTCTGAGCAAGGGTTTTCTAAGCACTTCTTGGTTTTGCTGATGGTCATCTGGGTTTTCTTTACAGCTTGTCAACGGAGTGCTCCAGCTGGAATACCACTGCCCAGGTGGCTTCTATGGAAATCTTTCCTCCCGGTTGCACGTGAATGACCACGAGTGGCACTCTGTTCTAGTGGAGGAGATGGACACTTCTGTCCGCCTGCTGGTTGACAGTGCAAGCAGCACCTTCCTCGAGCTCCCAGAGAACTGCCGGGGTCTGAAGCCTGAAAGGGACCTCTTTCTGGGTGGCCTCGTCCACTCGCATTCTTCTCCAAATGTCTCCCAGGGCTTCGAAGGCTGCCTGGATGCTGTTGTGATCAACAGAGAGGTGCTGGAACTGCTGGTCCATGGCAAGAAGGCGGCCGGTTTGCTGGAGAGGCAGGCCCTCACCAAGTGCTGCTTCCCCAGTGACCAGTGCAGCCAGAACCCGTGTCTCAACGGTGGGAAGTGTTCGCAGACTGGCGGGGCAGGTAAGGCTGTGGCTGACCCCGAGGCTTATCACAGGAGCCTCTGCAGAGGACCCTGACATGCTAAACTAGCAATCATGGATCTCTGTAGAGTTGACTGAGCATACTTCTCCAACACAGCCCCATGAGGGAGAGAGGGGAGAGGGAAGTAAAGTTCCGTTTTATTGCTCAAGAAATCACTGTGCTATGGAAGGGATACCTAGAAAGGTAAGGGAACTCAGCCAAGGTCACAGGGCTGAAGTTTGAGACAGGCTCAGGGTGCAGATCTCAGTGGAAATAATTCCTCCCTTTCCTTTATTGTCTTGTGAGTTGGGATCGGCTAGGTTTACACTGGAGAAGGCAATGGCACCCCACTCCAGTATTCTTGCCTGGAAAATCCCATGGACGGAGGAGCCTGGTAGGCTGCAGTCCATGGGGTTGCTAAGAGTCAGGCACGACTGAGTGACTTCCCTTTCACTTTTCACTTTCATGCATTGGAGAAGAAAATGGCAAACCACTCCAGTGTTCTTGCCTGGAGAATCCCAGGGATGGGGGAGCCTGGTGGGCTGCCGTCTATGGGATCGCACAGAGTCGGGCACTACTGAAGTGACTTAGCAGCAGCAGCAGCAGCAGGTTTACACCAGGGGAGCCCAAGAGTCTTCTTTCTCCTTCAACAAGAACTATCTTTCTACTTTTTCTGGATGGGGGAAGGGGGTGAATGGGGACCTCCATCTAGAAGGCTGAGGTCAACACATCTGTGTCATCATTGGTCCATGCTAAGCTTCTCTTTCTTACTGCCCTGTATACTCCACTGCTTTTTCCCTTCCCCAAACTCACAGGTAAACATTTAAAGTTGGGGTTTTTTGGCCATACTGAACAGTATATGGGATCTTAGTTTCCTGACCAGGGATCAAATCCTCACCCCTCAGTGGAAACATGGAATCTTAACCACTGGACCACCAGGGAAGTCCCTAAAGTTTTTAAAAGTGGCCTTTCAACATGCATGAACTATATTTCACATGCTTGAATTTTTACCGTCTTCCATCCACACTGCCACAAGTAATTCTTTTTTCTAATTTATTTATTTTGATTGGAGGATAATTTCTTTACAATGTTGCATTGGTTTCTGCCGTACATCAACATGAATCAGCCATAGGCATATATATATGTCTCCTCCCTCTTGAACCTCCCTCTTACTGCTTTTAATTTTGGCTCAATTTGCCAAGGTGTGCACGTGCTTACCTTTCCCCTCTCCACTTTCCTAGCAATGGACATCCCACTTCCATCAACAGTGCTACACTGAACATCCTTCCATGTCATCTTACGAACCTACGTGAGAACTTTCACACACATACAGATGAAATTCACAAACCCAGAGTATACCAATACTTTGACTAAGTCAGGTCAGATTGCTGTCCAGATTGCTGTCTGTACTTCCACCAGCAAGTGCCTGGGGTTCTTAAGCACCTATATCCCTGTCAACACCTGGCACTCTCCCGTTTGCTAAGGTTTGCCTGACTGATAATACTGTCATTTCTACCTGAGATATCCAAGGAGTCCATCACTTCTGTGTCCCCACTGCCATGAGTCTGACCCCAGCCCTCATCACCTCTCATCTTCTCTTCTGCACCAGCACCTCCTTGCTCTCCTGCTTCTGTCCCTCCACTAGCATCTTCCAGCAGGACACCAGAGCCATCCTTACACAGTGCAGATCTGAGCACATCACTTTCCTGCTCATACCCTAGTGGCAGCTTTCCCTTGCTGTTCAGCTGCTGCTGCTGCTGCTGCTAAGTCATTTCAGTTGTGTCCGACTCTGTGTGACCCCATAGATGACAGCTCACCAGGCTCCCCCATCCCTGAGATTCTCCAGCCAAGAACACTGAAGTGGGATGCCATTTCCTTCTCCAATGCATGAAAGTGAAAAGTGAAAGAGAAGTCACTCAGTCGTGTCTGACTCTTAGCGACCCCATGGACTGCAGCCTACCAGGCTTCGCCATCCATGGGATTTTTCCAGGCAAGAGTACTGGAGTGGGGTGCCATTGATGGAGTCCCAATTTCTTACTCCTGCCTATGGCTCCTATGCACTGGACCCTTCACCTGCTGGCCCTCCTGCTCCCACTCTCCCCTCTGCTCCCTAGGCTCACCCCTGCCCCAACCCCTNTACCAGGCTTCGCCATCCATGGGATTTTTCCAGGCAAGAGTACTGGAGTGGGGTGCCATTGATGGAGTCCCAATTTCTTACTCCTGCCTATGGCTCCTATGCACTGGACCCTTCACCTGCTGGCCCTCCTGCTCCCACTCTCCCCTCTGCTCCCTAGGCTCACCCCTGCCCCAACCCCTGGTGATATGTCATGCTCTCTCCTCTGAGTCTTTGCACACGTTCTCCTTTGCTTAAAGCATCTTCCTCTTTGCCTCTCTATCTTTTTGCCTCGCTTTCCCGGGTACGGTGGAGCCTGGTGGGCTGCCGTCTATGGGGTCATACAGAGTTGGACACGACTGAAGTGACTTAGTAGTAGTAGTAGTAGTTTTTACTCATCCTTCAGGTCTGAACTAAAATACCACCTCCTCCAGGAAACCTCCCCTTGTCCCTAGTTTAGGCTAGTTTCCTCCCCTAACACTTCCTTTCAATAAAACGAATTTTTATAATAATTACTAATATACTGATTGATATATAACTATCTCAGTTTGATCCCCACCCCCCCACC
>SJYA01001296.1:1105589-1124390 GCA_006410615.1 Neotragus moschatus
ACCCCCAGTTGCCATTTGCTTGCGGTGTAACTCTGAGCCAATGTCATACATTCCCAGGCCTCACTTCCTGGCCAGCCATCAACTTCCACCTGTCCCCAGGTGCAAGGACAATAATAGTAACTAATGATGAGGACCATAAGAGCAACCAATCTCAGAGCCAGTGGGTGGGTCAGATGAGCTAATACATGAAGACGCTTAGAACAGTGACTACACTGAATAGCATTGTCTAGGATGACAATGACAATACCCATTAGTATCTGTTAGATGACTGTTCCCTATAGGCTGTAAGTTGTTTGAGGGCAGGGATCAAGTTTTCTTGCCCAGCTGAGCACCACTGCCCAACACGGAGCACGTGGCAGAGGGGAGCACTCAGTAGCTAAGTGTGGACCCGGGATCTGGAAACACTCAAGGTCCCCCTCCATCCTGGGGCCTCAGTCCACCCGCAGTCGCCGGACCACGAGGCCAGGGTGTCCTCTTGCCTCCCTGCCCTTTCTTCCCAGGCTATGTCTGTGTGTGCCACCCACAATTTTCTGGGAGGCACTGCGAACAAAGAAAGGAGAACTGCACCTCGACTCCCTGCCTGGAAGGTGGAACCTGCATCTCCTCCCCCGAGGGAGCCCCCTGTGTCTGCCCTCACCCCTACACAGGAGACAGGTAAGCACGGGAGAGGCCCCGGCTGTGGGCTCCTCTCCCTGAGGTTGGCAGCACCTCTGCCCTCTGAGCCCTAAAGAGGCCAGTGGGCAGCCAGGGGCTGAGTAATCCAGTGACCTGGCCTCATGGCCTTTTCCAGGGGTCAGGCCTTCTTCCTCCCACCACCTGCATCAGGAACACCCCGCGAGGGGAGGCATTTGCTGTTCAAACAGACCGCCCAAGCCCTCTGCTGAACCCAGTGGACTGGACTCACCAGGCTGGGGCCCAGGAATCTACTTCATATCAGCTCCTCAGGCATTTCTGGTCTTTGCTGAAGTCTGAAAATGCTCCAGTTCTTATTCTCTTTCTCTGGCCCCTGACTTTTCAGAAAGTGGCCTGGGGGCAACGATTCCCCTCGGGACAGGCTCTATGCCCCACCACTAGCTACCTGTGCCTTGTGTAATGCTGCCCTGGGGTTGCCAGGGAAGGAGAGTCACCCACAAGAATCCTAGACACAAAGAGGCTTCTGGCAATTCACTGGTTTTATGAATTCCCAACTTGGAAACCTTTAAAAATCATGAGGGAGACTTATGAAAAATAAAAATTCCTGGAACAACTAAATTGGAATCTCCAAGGAAGGAGGCCTGGGATTCTATTTATAACGTGCTCCCAAGGGACCCCCCCCCAACTCTGCTGTCAGTGTGTATGTAAGAGATCCAGTGTTGTGGTCCACCCACCCACTTTACAGGTTGGGAAACTGAGACCTAGAGAAGGAAAGGGCTTGTCCAAGATTCCCCCATATGTTTATCTTAAAGTCCTTACTCTCAGCACCCGATCAGGGAGCTAAGATCCCACATGCCACAGGGCAACTAAACTCAAGGCCTGCAACTACTAAGCCTGAGTGCTTCACCCGCCTGCTACAACTAGAGAATCTGTGAACCTCAAAGAAAGCTCCTGCATGCAGCAATTAAGACTCAAGAAAGCCAAATAAATAGTAAATAAAGAGGAGACATGGAAAGGCCTATATAGTGACCGCGTCCTCTACTTCTCTGTCCCTGCAGGTGTGAAATGGAGGCCAGGGGCTGCTCGGAAGGACACTGCCTCGTCACCCCTGAGATCACAAGGGGGGACTGGGGACAGCAGGAGATTCTGGTCATCATGGTGGCCCTGCTGGTCATCATCGTCATCTCCACAGGGCTTCTTTTCTACTGCCGCCGTTGCAAGTCGCACAAGCCCGTGGCCATGGAGGACCCAGATCTCCTGGCCAGGAGTGTGGGTGTGGACACCCAAGCCACGCCTGCCATTGAGCTCAACCCCCTGAGCACCAGCTCCTGCAGCAACCTGAACCAAATGGAGCCAGGCAAGACCTCGGCTCCAAATGAACTTGTCACTTTTGGACCCAGCTCTAAGCAACGGCCCATGGTCTGCAGCGTTCCTCCTAGACTCCCGCCAGCTGCGGTCTCTTCCCACCCTGACAATGAGGCCATCATTAAGAGGAGATGGTCAGGAGAGGAGATGGGTCAGTATAGCCACAGGCTGTTAGCCTCTGGGATTGATGGGACAGGGCAGTAGACGGAAACACTCCATTATCTGAGACATGAGGGTTTTCAGTCCACGAAGGGATGTGGTCAAGGTCAGGGTGCACTAGTGGGCTGGACCAGGCTCCAGGCCTCTGGACTCAAGAGTGAATGCCTCGTTCCACTGCACTGTGAGACACTCCTCTAAATTCTAAGTCACTCCACAGGACTGACGTCCATAGCAGAAACCCACAGACCCTGGATGGAGGTGGGGAGGATCCATGGGGTTAAAAGGGAGCTTCTGTATATATTTACTTGGGTTTCCCTGATGTCTCAGCTGGTAAAGAATCCGCCTGCAATGCAGGAGACCTGGGTTTGATCCCTGGGTTGGGAAGATTGCCTAGAGAAGGGAAAAGCTACCCACTCCAGTATTCTGGCCTGGAGAATTCCATGGACTGTATAGTTCAAGGGGTTGCAAAGAGCTCACGGGGTTACACTTCCCCTTGACTGGTGGGGAGTCGGACACAACTGAGTNCCTGCAATGCAGGAGACCTGGGTTTGATCCCTGGGTTGGGAAGATTGCCTAGAGAAGGGAAAAGCTACCCACTCCAGTATTCTGGCCTGGAGAATTCCATGGACTGTATAGTTCAAGGGGTTGCAAAGAGCTCACGGGGTTACACTTCCCCTTGACTGGTGGGGAGTCGGACACAACTGAGTGACTTTAACTCACTTACATGTATATTTACACTTTTCTGGAATGGGAGAGAGAGAGAGGCAGTTGTCTAGTTGGCTGGCCACCCAGTCTAGAGGTAAAGCAGCCTTGGGCCAGACCTGGCTCACCCCGAGGAGGGATCTTCACCTTCCTCTCATCTTCGGCTCAACGGGAGGTGAATTTGTAAAGTACTTTATGTTTCCAGGCTTACTTACTAATAGTTCAACAGTTATTGGCATTAACTGTCTGCCATTAGGGTAGCTGGGACCCATATAGACACAGTGACTTGTTGTAACTCTCCCAACTCTTCAGGGATAGAGGTAGGACCAAGGATGCCTGATCACCAAGCTTCCAAGCCACATCTCATGTAATCACTCCCTGTGATAGACACCATCATATCTCCTAGTCCAAAAGATATGTTTGTTTCCTTCAGTTAAGGAGATAAAACTCACCAGTAGGATTTTGATGGAGCTGCTGTCTCCAGGAATGGGAGTTGGCTGCATGGAGCCATTCAGATTCTTCCCTTATTCACTGACCCTTGAAGCAGTGGCACAGATTTGCAAAACAGGCTGGCTTTGAGTTAAACCTCTGGCTTTCAACTTGGCCCCACTGGATTCTAGATATTAATTTAAGCTGCCAGAGACAACACACACAGATGGGCCACATACCCACTGACTCCTCAGCTCCTCTCTGCCACATGCTAAGTCATGTACATTAGCTCTAAGGCCAGCTGGAACCTTCACCAGGGAAACTCAGAGCTCACCCTACCATGTGTTCCCTTTCAGTGTACCCAGGCGGAGCCACGGTCTGGCCCCCAACTTACTCCAGGAAGGAACGCTGGGAATACCCCCACTCCGAAGTCACCCCTGGCCCTCTGTCACCGTCGCCTCACCGCCACCAGAACCCAGCCGTGATGCCAGACCCCAGTGGCCTCTACGGGGGCTTCCCCTTCCCACTGGAGCTGGAAAACAAGCGAGCACCTCTCCCACCCCGTTACAGCAACCAGAACCTGGAAGATCTGATCCCCCTGCGGCCCCCCAGTCCCCGGGAGCACCTGCCAGCTCCCTGTCTCAACGAGTACACAGCCATCAGCTACTACCACTCACAGTTCCGGCAGGGAGGGGGAGGGCCCTGCCTGGCAGAAGGGGGCTGCAAGGGGGTGAGCGTGCGCCTCAGCCGGGCCGGGCCCTCTTTCGCCGACTGTGAGGTGGGGGGTGGGCACCCCCTGGGCCGGGGCCAGCCCCAGGCCCTCCCCAACTATGAGGGCTCTGACATGGTGGAGAGTGATTATGGGAGCTGTGAGGAGGTCATGTTCTAGCTGTCCTCAGAGGGAGGCAGGCGGGAGGCTGAGGACCCAACACTTCCCCTCAACTGGTGGGGAGTGAATTGAGCGTGGCTGGGAAAGAGGGAGGGAAGCCCCCATACCCAGTCCAAGCTGCCAAATCTTGAAATATGCTCTTGCAGACCCCAGCTGGGCCCTGAGGATGGAGGGAAGCTGAGGGTAGAGCTCCAGACACAGCACCAGGGCCCCAGCAGAAAGGGGGTACCCAGAGCCGTTACCCTGGAAACCCAGGAAAAATTGACTCCTGGGATAGGCAAGACGTGGTGGGCCCCCCTGATGGTCCTCAGGGATTCAGAGCCTGCACTAGTGGGCTGACCCTGACAGGCACCCTCTTAGACTTGCCCACAGCTGCGCTCTGCAGGCCCCAGCAGGCCTGTGCTTCACAGGCAAGTGCCACACCTGCTGTGGAGACAAGGTCCAAGGCTACAAGCCCTGCGGGGCAACAGGAGCTCTCCAAGGGGCTGAGAGGAGCAGCAGGTGAGCAGCTCCCACATGCCACCTGTGCACCCTGCCTGCCAGGCATCGGAGGTAAGATGATGAGCCTCAGTGATGAAGGTTCCCCAGGGGCATCTCTTGGCCTCAGTCTCCTGGTGGTCCCACTCCTCTAATCTAACTCCAAGCACCTTGTCCCTCCTTTGCTAAGTTATGTGACTTTCTACCAGCCAGGGCCTGCCAGGATCTATGCAGCCCTGAACCATCTTTGTTAAAGAATTCAGACCTCATGAAACTCTGGGCTCTCCAGCCCAAGTTTCGCAAGCACTTTGGGCCAAAGGCAAGAAGGGCACGATTCTTCAGTTTTGAATAATTCTTAGGCACTTTTCAACCTTGCTGTCTGGATGAGCTGCCCCATAGGGACTCAATGTCCTCCCTAGACACAAGGAAGTCAACTCCTCTGCAGGGAAGGGTGGCAGCAGGGAGTCAGACACCAGGAGGGTCCTCTCCTGCCCCTCTGTCTCAGAGACCTGCCAGTCCAAGTATTACCTGCAGTGACTCAACCCTGTGCATGGAGTGTCAGTGTGGGTGCATGTCTGCACACATGGGCGTCCATGTATAGTACGTGTGCACACATGTGCAGAATGTATGTAGCCAGGAATGGGAGGGACCAGAGGCTTCTGGTGGCCTGGCCACTCCTTCCCCTGCCACGCTGGTCCACTGCTTCTTCATGTGTGTTGTTTAGGGAGACAAAAGTAAAAAGGAAGAGAAATGGTGACTCTTACCCACAAGGCTGCTGCTTACAGCTAGAGGGAGTTGTGTGGGTGAGAGTGTGTCTGTGTGTGTGATTCACGGCTGTGCGGGCGACTGGAGCGTGAATGATGGGGTGCCTGGTTTCATTCCTCATCTGTTGTTTTTTTAACAATAAAATATCTTTTTTACTGTTATTTTCTTTGTCACCTAGGCTGTTTGGGGTTGGGTCAGGGGAAGGTCACAGGGGTCTACTGGCCATTCCAAGCTAATGTTCATGGAGTCTGGGAGTTGGAAGGGACCCCACAGGTCACTAAGCACCATGATTCCCTTGCAAAATGGCTAACCCGCAGATCCCTGAGTTCCACCCATACATACAAAATCAGAACCCCTAGGGGTGGGGCCTAGGACACTGTTTGGAAAACTGCCTCTAGTTCTGACACAGCGGGGCACAGTGAGTGGACAGGCCTGCTAAGGAGCGAGTAAATGAAAGGCCCAGGACTGCTGACCTCTGGCCAGCACCCTTGGCACCACATCGCAGTGGCCAGGCTGAGGGGACTTAACATCACAGGTCTTGGGAGGCCAGTCCCCTGATGCCCAGAGTCACCTGTGGCCACAGCTCCACAGCCTACCCTGAGGCCCAGCTGGATGTGAATGTCGCCAGGCAACCTGGTCCGTGCAGGCCTTGCCGGTCCATCACTGAGACTGGAGGGTCTAGTCCCTGCTGTCCAGCTCCCAGTGCAGGTAAGCAGAGAAGGCATGCGCGTGGGTGGTACCATAGCAGACAGAGGCATGGGGGTCCAGTGGGCTCAGTTCCAAACCAGCTCTGCCACACCTCAGGCAGGTATGACCGGGCCTCTCACTGGTCAATAAAATGAAGAGTAAATAGTACCCCTATTCTAAGAGAGAGGTTCAAAGAGCTGATAGCAGCATAAACGATACATGGTGACCCTTATGCTAGGGAACAATACCGGGTATGGTATACAGATAGGATTAGCTGATCAGTACCGTGGGAAACCACAAAGAATCTAGTCTGGCAGCGCCCAAATTTCTGTTGCTTTTTGATTTTACTTTTATGATTTTGATCCTGATAAAATGACACCTGTTCTATTGTTTACTTAATATTTTTCTTTTAGTGCATTTAGATTTTTAAAAATATTTTTATTCACCTTAGAAGGATAGGGCTTCCCTTGTGGTTCAGCTTGGAAAGAATCTGCCTGCAGTGTGGGAGACCTGGGTTTGATCCCTGGGTTGGGAAGATCCCCTGGAGAAGGGAAAGGCTAGCCACTCCAGTATTCTGGCCTGGAGAATTCCATGGACTGTATAGTGCATGGGGTCGCAAAGCGTTGGACATGACTGAGGGGCTTTCATTTTCACTTTTGGACTTCCCTTGTGGCTCAGCCAGTAAGAAGTTTGCCTGCAATTCAGGCGACCTGGGTTCAATCCCTAGGGTAGGAAGATCCCCGTGGAGAAGGAAATGGCAATCCACTCCAGTATTCTTGCCTGGAAAATCCCATGGATAGAGGAGTCTGGCAGGCTACAGTTCATGGGGTCTCAAAGAATGGGACACAACTAAGCGATTTCACTTCTCACCCTCTAAAAGGATAATATCCATAGACGAAAAGAAGTGAAAGTTACTAATTTTTCTAGCGCCACATGAAAACACATAAACATTCTGGTTTTCAAAATGACTGTTCAGGGTCCCCTAAATCACCTCTGTCTGGGAAACACAGATCCAGTTCATCATCATTCCCAATGCTCCTCACCCTGAGGCCTGCAGAGGAGAAGGGGTGGATCTGAAGTCCCACAGGTAGCACTTCACAGTAGTGAGACCATTTTCAGGTCTGATCCAAGACTAGGGGTTTCCCTAGAAAACCCCCTGCTCTTCTCATAAATGCAGAGCCTTTCTCTACCCAGCCCACCTCTCTCCCGACCAGGTCCCTCCTTCCCTCTTTCTCCTGCGCCTGCACATTCGCAGATCAGCCACTAGAGGGCTCTCTGGGATCAAGATATAGAGCTGTGGCAGCCCCAACCGTTTCTCAGGGAAATCCTCAAGCCACTGGGGTTCTGACTCAAAATGTCCTGAGTCTGACACAGCGTGACAGTGGCATAGAAAGGCAGAGACCCAGGCAAGACCCACCTGACTTGACCCAGGTGAAAACACAGTTCACCACAGTCATCCTCACCATCACCTCTTACTGGCACTTGCTATATGACAGGTGTTGTGCAAACGCTTGGCATGTCTTATCTCATTTAATCCTCATCAAGCCCATGGTGTGCTGAGCTTTATTTTTTTGGGCTCCAAAATCCCTGTGGATAGTGACTGCAGCCATGAAATTAAAAGACGCTTGCTCCTTGGAAGAAAAGCTACTGACAAACCTAGACAGTGTATTAAAAAGCAGAATCACTTTGCTGACAAAGTTCTGTCCAGTTAAAGCTATAATTTTTCCTGTAGTCATGTACAGATGTGAAATGGGATCATAAAGAAGGCTGAGCGCTGAAGAATTGATGCTTTCAAACTGTGGTGCTAGAGAAGATTCTTGAGAGTCCCTTAGACTGCAAGATCAGATCAGTCAATCCTAAAGGAAATCAACCCTGTGCTGTCTACGTCCGTCGGCATCGGCAGTACAATTTAAAGCCCAGGTAAAAGAGACCCTACATCGTCCTGCTTACCACCCCCACTGCCATCAAAGTTGACGAAATCTCATCTTGGATTCACGCCTCCCACGTCAAGGCTGCCCCTGAACCAGAGAGTACACCGTTCAATATTACTGTGAGTCATGAGGTCGTTGTTTCTGCGTTTGCCGGGTATGTTAACAGCACTAAAAAACAGCCACAGCATCAAGATTTATCTCGTTTCCTTGGAGACTATTATCAGGTCTGAGACGAATATTTCTGGATGACGCCGGAGATAAAGCAACTTGTAAAACCTGCGGAACTTTGCTGGGAGCAAAAAAAGCATCAACCTAAATTTAGAGACAGTCTCCTAGAGACCCACCTTTTAAAACACTTAAAAATATTGTCTCCCACTCTATGTAAAACTGTCCTTGATATAACTTTCAGGGCCAATAAAACAACTACATGGCCAGGTTCTGACTAGATATACAATCCCGGTATCAGATAGGTGACACCAAACGGCACAAAATGAGTGTGTGAGACTAGTGTCTGGCCCTGGCTTCCTGTGAAATAGGTTAAAAGATACACATTGAGATTTGTCTTTGCTCCCGGCCACATTCACGCTGGTCACATGTCTAAACCTGCCAACTTTCCTTTTATCAGAGCCCGTTAAGCTCGTACACTTTTCTCTTGATATGATTATTTAGCAGCTATATTTGTGCCCTCAATTAAAAGCATTGATATTATGGCCCGTGTTAATTCTCTTACTAACTTTACAAAACAGTCCTTATTAAAAACTACAAAAGCCCTTAAAGCCTTAAATAAAAAGCAGAAGCAAATGTAAAAAGCTGTGCTACAGAATAAAATAGCCTTAGACATAATCACTGCTGCCCAAAGAGACACTTGTGCTATTATAAAAACAGAATGTTGTATATATATTCCTGATTTATCCGGTAATGTCACTGAGGCCTCCCTTTTAAAAAAAGATCACTTCCTGGTTTAAGTTTAAGTGATAAAAACCAGTTCTTATGGTCATAATAATAATTTTGCTTCTTTTGTGCTTTGGCCCATGCCTCTTAAGTTATTTATCAAGTTTTATTACAAATTAAATGCTTGCCTATTCACGGGTGTTCAGAAAGTAATATATTCTGACATCATTTGAGTCTTTTTATTAATATACAAATCAAGCCATGATTTCAAAATTAAAATCTAGACAAAAAAAAAATAAAATTAAAAAAAAAAGTTAAATTTTAAAAGCAATCCTTTGTTCTGATCCTTAGAGGCAAGCATGACTCATGAAAAAAAAACCTGCCCCCTATCTGATGACCTATAGTCTAGTTTCCTGGCCCTCACAAGAGACCCCCCGGGTAATTGTTTTTCTGTTAAACTTTCCTAAAAAGCTGTTTTTCTGAAAATTGGCTAACCGCCGCAAGGTGGTCAGTCAGCCTTTTCAACCTGATAATTTCCAGACCTATCTCTGTAAAGGTCAAGCTATGCCCACCAATCAGTTTGTTCAGATTGTCTTCACCCCACCTATACCTACTTATAGCTTTTGTGTATAAAAACTGCTCTATAACTGAGGTCGGGGTTCGCTCCTTTCGAAGATGATCGAACCCCGACACGCCGGTTCAATAAATCCTCTTGCTGTTTACATCAAATTCGGGTCTTGGTGATCTGTAAAGCGACGTCTCCCGTGATTAGGCCGTTCAGGGCCTAACAGAAGGACTGATGTTGAAGCTGAAGCTTCAATATTCTGGCCACCTGATGCGAAGAGCCAACTCATTGGTAAAGACCCTGAAGCTGGGAAAGATGGAAGGCAGGAGGAGAAGGGGATGACAGGGGATGAGATGGTTGGATGGCATCATCAACTCAATGGACATGAGTTTGAGCAAACTCCGGGAGATGGTGAAGGACAGGGAAGCCTGGCGTGCTGCAATCCATGGGTTCTCAGAGTTGGACTGAACAACAACAACAAAGCTTATGGTGTGAATACTGTCATACCTGTTTTATAGATGGAGGAAAAGAAACACATAGAAATTGAGTGGCTTGGGACTTCCCTGGTGGTCTAGTGGCTAAGACTTCACACCCCTCAATGCAGGGGACCTGGGTTCTATCCAGGGAACTAGTCCTCGAGTGCTGCAAGCAAGACTTCGCATGGTGCAATTAAATATCCTGAGTGCTGAAACTAAAGCCTGGTGCAGCCAAATAAATAAATAAAGATTTTTTAAAAAGTAAAGACAAAAGAGTATTTACAATATTTATATTTGAAAAAAAGAAGAAGTTAAGTGGCTTGTAACTTATGATAGTGACTTCAAGTAGAGTCTTCCAGTTCATGAGTGCTAGGGCCAGGATTCAATCCAGGGATGCCTGACTCCAGAACTATGCCTTACATTTGAGTTTTTGAAATTAATCATAAATATGGGACATCAGAAGATTAAGGAACAGGAGCAAGTGGGACTGAGAGGGCTTAGTCCAATGATCCAACTAAGTTCAGAGACCAAGAATGTCACTATAATTCTAGGTGGTATTAACAGCTGGAGTGTCTGGGTTTGGGGAAGTAGAGTCTGCTCAGTCCCCCAGGGTTCAACTTAGACCACCCTGGTAATCCTGTATCCAGCTCCGACCTTAAGAGTTACACAGCAACCTTGGGCACTGCTAGAAGAGAGCAGCCAGGAAGGGGCTGGGGAGGACTCAGAACCATGTTCCAGGAGGAAGGGCAGCTGGAATCCACCAGGACCTACGGCAAGGGAATTGTGAGACTGCTCCTTGCATGGGCAGCCTGCACTGCCACACCATCACGTGGCGTTTCTCAATGCCTCAGGGAGAAGCATCTTCCAGGAATAAGAGCAGTGCTTTGGAGGGACACACGTGACGTCTTGGGGGAAGAGCAGCACAAAGTGAGTGTCTGGGGGTAAAGATGGGCAGACAGAGCCAGACTATCATTTTTTGGACTGAAGATTAGGGATTATTGGGGGGGGGATTGGTTTCAGTTTCACCCATCACTCACCAGTTGCTAACAGGCCACAGACCCATACGTACAACAGGGGCAGGGGATCCCTGTTCTAGAGAGCAGCAGCCATCACAACTGGATATTAAAGTTGAGCGTCAGGTTCAGCACAGGGAGAAGGACCGGCCGGGCTAAGAGAACAGCACAAAGGGAAGGCCTGAAGTTTAAAGTATTTCAGCACTGGGGGCAGTTCTGATGGGTGGGGCACAGGGTGGGGAGAACCACCTGGAGTGGGAACGTGGGAGGAGTTAGGTGTACAGACGGGGTTCTGGAGACACACCGTGTCCACCAAGGGATGCGAGGGGAGGAGTGACAGAATCAGGTGGCAGGGCAGTGGATCCAAGGGCCAAAGACACGAGATCTGGAGTCAGACAGACCTGGCTTCACCATTTAGAAAATGCGAGATCTTAGGGACTTCCCCTGGAGAAGGCAGTGGCACCCCACTCCAGTACTCTTGCCTGGAAAATCCTATGGATGGAGGAGCCTGGTAGGCTGTAGTCCATGGGGTCGCTAAGAGTCGGACACAACTGAGTGACTTCACTTTCAATTTTCACTTTCATGCATTGGAGAAGGAAATGGCAACCCACTCCAGTGTTCTTGCCTGGAGAATCCCAGGGATGGGGGAGCCTGGTGGGCTGCCGTCTGTGGGGTCGCACAGAGTCGGACACGACTGAAGTGACTTAGNGCATGAGTCTGAGTGAACTCCGGGAGAAGGTGATGGACAGGGAGGCCTGGCGTGCTGCAATTCATGGGGTTGCAAAGAGTCGGACACGAATGAGCGACTGAAATGAACTGAACTGAACTGAACTGAAAAAAGATAGACCAGGGAACCAGGGAAGTAAGGAATCGGGGAACCAAGAAAAGAAAGAAAATGGTCAACTCGATGAAGAGGAAGGTGAAGGAGGAGAAGAGGAGATGATGAAGATGCTGGTTACAATCGAGTAATGAAACCAAGAAACGGAAAGCAGTTTTGTGACTGCTGCTAGGGAATGAACTACTAAGGTACACTACAACATGGATGAATTTTGACAGCATTATATAAAATGAAAGAAGCCAGAAAGCTCACATGTTGTTTGGTTCCATTCATATAAAGTATCCAGAATAGGAAAGTCCCATAGAGACAGAAAGCAAATTAGTAGTTGCCAGGGGTAGGAGGAAGGAGTGTTTTTATCACATTTTCTATTCTCTGCACTTTATGATGCTTTGACTTCTTGGGGTCTTTGTGGACCCAGAGAGGGATTGCCCCTCCCAGAGTCAGCTGATTTCTAGAGACGGCAAACAGCCTGCCTGAGGACATCCCTTTGATATGCAAATCAACCAATCCAGAGTGCAATTCCCAACCCAACTCATCTTATCAGTATGGATCACAGTCCCCACCCTAAATCACTCCAGGAATTATGGACAACTAGAGACCACCTTTATAGCCCAGGTTGCTCAAAGTGTTTACCTATCTAACCTCAAATTTGCTCAGCTTGCCCTGCCCTGCCTTGCCTTTCCCACAAAAATCGCCCTAAAGGCTCCCACCCACGCTTCTGTTTCTCTTCTTCTGCCTCCTGATCACCCATGGCACTTTTCTGTGTGGCTCTGCCTCCTGTTTCTATGGATCTGTGAGTATAAAAACTTCATCCTGAAACTTTCCTGGTGGCCAAGTGGTTAAGACTCTACACTTCCAATGCAGGGGGCACAGGTTTGATCCCTGGTCAGGGAACTAAAGTCCCACATGCCATGCAGCCCAAAAATAAACAAACAAAATTCAAAAACCATCCTTCATGACAGTCCTATCTGTTTCTGTGTACCTTACCATATCTAAGCAAAACAGACCCCATGTACATTTTAATTTTTTAAATTTATTTAGTTGGAGGCTAATTACTTTACAATATTGTAGTGGTTTTTGCAATACATTCACATGAATCAGCCATGGGTGCACATGTGTCCCCCATCCTGAACGCCCCTCCCACCTCCCTCCCCATCCCATCACTCAGGGTCGTCCTAGTGCACCGGCCCTGAGTGCCCTGTCTCATGCATCAAACCTGGACTGGCGATCTATTTCACACATGGTAATATACATGTTTCAATGCTGTTCTCTTAAATCATCCCATCCTCCCCTTCTCCCATAAAGTCCAAAAGTGTGTTATCTCTGTGTCTCTTTTGCTGTCTCACATATAGGTTCATCGTTACTATCTTTCTAAATTCCACATATATGCATTAATATACTGTATTGGTGTTTTCCTGACTTCACTCTGTATAATAGGCTCCAGTTTCATCCACTTCATTAGAACTGATTCAAATGCATTCTTTTTAATAGCTGAGTAATATTCTATTGTGTATATGTACCACAGCTTTCTTATCCATTTGTCTGCTAATGGACGTCTAGGTTGCTTCCATGTCCTGGCTATTATAAACAGCGCTGCAATGAACATTGGGGTACATGTGTCTCTTTCAATTCTGGTTTCCTCAGTGTGTATGCCCAGCGGTGGGATTGCTGGGTGGTATGACAGTTCTATTTCCAGTTTTTTAAGGAATCTCCACACTCTTATCCACAGTGGCTGTACTAACTTGCATTCCCACCAACAGTGTAAGAGGGCTCCCCTTTCTCTGCACCCTCTCCAGCATTTATTGTTTGTAGACTTTTTGATGGTAGCCATTCTGACCCATGTACATTTTAAAACGGCATGCAGGGATGGGATAGAAAGTGTTTAAAGTGTATATGGTTGCCATTTGGGGCGACAAAAATATTCTGCAATTAGGTACTGGTAATAGCTGCACAACACTGTGAATGTGCTAATTTTCTCTGATGGTAAATTTTATTCTGTACTTTTGCATTTTGCATTTCCACATAGACAATCATGTTGTTTATGAATAAAAAGTTTTAATTAAAAAAAAAAAAACCAATAGCAAAAAGACCCAGAAAAAGATGCACAACATCAGTAGTGGTTGCTGCTGCTAAGTCGCTTCAGTCGTGTCCGACTCTGGGCGACCCCGTAGATGGCACCCTACCAGGCTCCCCCGTCCCTGGGATTCTCCAGGCAAGAACACTGGAGTGGGCTGCCATTTCCTTCTCCAATGCATGAAAGTGAAAAGTGAAAGTGAAGTCGCTCAGTCATGCCCAACTGTTCGCGACCCCATGGACTGCAGCCCACCAGGTTCCTCTGTCCATGGAATTTTCTAGGCAAGAGTACTGGAGTGAGGTGCCATCGCCTTCTCTGTCAGTAGTGGTTAGGCAAATGCAAATTAAAAATCACAATGAAGTACCACTACACACCCATTAAGATGGGTAAAACTGAAAATACCGCAACATGAAGTACTGGGAGGAATGCGGAGCGAATGGAACTTCCATAAATTGTTGGTAAGAATTTAAAATGGTATAGCCACTTTGGAAAACAAATTTCCGGTCTCTTATAAAGTTGGTATACACTGAATCATACAACCTCACAATCACACTCCAAGGTTTTTACCAAAGAGTAATAAATACAAATAGGAAAAGGAGTACGTCAAGGCTGTATATTGTCACCCTGCTTGTTTAACTTATATGCAGAGTACATCATGAGAAATGCTGGGCTGGAAGAAGCACAAGCTGGAATCAAGATTGCCAGGAGAAATATCAATAACCTCAGATATGCAGATGACAGCACCCTTATGGCAGAAAGTGAAGACGAACTAAAGAGCCTCTTGATGAAAGTGAAAGAGGAGAGTGAAAAAGTTGGCTTAAAGCTCAACATTCAGAAAACGAAGACCTTGGCATCTGGTTCTATCATTTCATTGTAAATAGATGGGGAAACAGTAGAAACAGTGTCAGACTTTATTTTTGGGGGCTCCAAGATCACTGCAGATGGTGACTGCAGCCATGAAATTAAAAGACGCTTACTCCTTGGAAGAAAAGTTATGACCAACCTAGACAACATATTAAAAAGTAGAGACTCCTTGGAAGGAAAGTTATGACCAAACTCGATAGCATATTAAAAAGCAGAGACATTACTTTGCCAACAAAGGTCTGTCTAGTCAAGGCTATAGTTTTTCCAGTAGTCATCTATGGATGTGAGAGTTGGACTATAAAGAAAGCTGAGCGCTGAAGAATTGATGCTTTTGAACTGTGGTGTTGGAGAAGACTCTTGAGAGTCCCTTGGACTGCAAGGAGATCCAACTAGTCCATCCTAAAGGAAGTTGGTCCTGGGTGTTCATTGCAAGGATTGATGTTGAAGCTGAAATTCCAATACTCTGGCCACCTGATGCAAAGATCTGACTCATTTGAAAAGACTCTGATGCTGGGAAAGATTGAGGGTAGGAAGAGAAGGGGATGACAGAGGATGAGATGGTTAGATGGCATCACTGACTCAATGGACATGAGTTTGGGTAAACTCCGGGAGTTGGTGATGGACAGGGAGACCCGGCATGCTTCGGTTCGTGGGGTGGCAAAGAGTCAGACACAACTGTGCGACTGAACTGAACTGAATTGAATAAATACATCTGTCTACACAAGGATCTGGGCATGAATATTCTTAGCAGCTTTATTCAGAACACCTAAAACTGGAAGCAACCCAAATGTCCAACAACTAGAGAATGAATAAACTATGATTCAACCACACAACAGAGTATCATTGTGAAATAAAAAAAACTCCTGACACATGTCACAACATTAAGTATAAAAAGCATTATGTAAAGAGAAAGAAGCCAGCCAGAGGGGACAACACTTAACGTTCCATATACATGACATTCTAGAAAAAGCAAAACTAGAGACAGAAAAGTTAAATGAGTTGTTCCCAAGGGCGAGTGGCATGGAGATGGGACTGATAGCAGAGGGACACAAGGGACCTGTAGGGCTAAAGGAAACATTCTGTGTCTTCACTGAAATGGTGGCCAGATGACTACATGCATTTGCCCAAGCTCATCAAGTTGTGTACTTAAAAAAAAAAAAACAGGTGACTTTTATCATATGTGAATTATATCCCTATTTATTCTCCCAAAGGTGGGAGGATATCAATGGCCAAGGATCTAAAGGGTACTGGCTGAAGACACACACAGTTTCTTGGCACACATCTGCAATGGGCTGGGTCTGAGGAAATGAACCTACTTAGCAAAAAGCTCTAGCTAGATATAGGGTCCAAATCCAAGTCCTGTCACTCAGCTTATGTCTGTGTGAGTGCAGTGGGCTGATCTTGAGGGCCTTTATTACTTGGAAGGAAGGATTATGGCCATTACATATGGATATGAGCATGAATAAAAACATGAAGTGAACAGTCTAAGAAGGGCTGAATGCTCTGCCTGAAGCCAGTGAGCAAGACAAGATTATAATGAATGAACACAGAACCAAAAATACAAGTAAAACAGCATCTCTCCAAGTCTTGGTTTTCTTCAATTCAGCTAATACTTTATGTTTCATGAGCCCCTCATGCCAGATACCATGTAGCATTCTCCCTAAGCCTCTCAACAGTCCCTGAGAGTGGCCCTCCCATCTGAGGCTGCAACAAGTAGGGTGAGGCAGCCAGCGCCTCAGGAAAGAGCTTGGGTTCTGCAACCACAAGGCTTGTGTAAGCATCCCAACTCTGTCCCTTGCTGGCCGCTGTCCCGGAACAGTCGCTGAATGCCTTTGAGGCCCTCAGGTCCAGTAAGAACACTGATCACAGAAAACAGTCATCTTTCCCCACCTTCCTCCGTAAGTGCTGTGCCTCAACAGTGCTTCTTGAGGGCTCTGCTTTTAGAGAAGTCTAATCTTGGCTCAGACGGTAAAGTGTCTGTCTACAATGCGGGAGACCTGGGTTCAATCCCTGGGTTGGGAAGATCCGCTGGAAAAGGAAATGGCAATCCACTCCAGTACTATTTCCTGGAAAATCCCACGGATAGAGGAGCCTGGTAGGCTACAGTCCATGGGGTCCCAAAGAGTTGGACACAACTGAGTGACTTCACTTACTTAATCTAGTAGCCCACGAAGATTAGTTTTCAAATCGTCTTAGGGGCAGCTTGGATGGCCTTGCTTTCCTCTTCAGCGTGACAAAAAAGGAAGGGGAATCATCTCTTCCATGTCCTGACATCTATCTTGTCACTTCAAGAAAGGTGGGGGTAATACAAGTATTACCTCTTGTATCAGTCAGGGCTCTTCAGAGAAGCAGGACAAATAAGATGGAGATGTACACCCATAAAAACATATGGGAGGTGGTGGGGGGCGGAGAGAGGAGAGAGAGAGAGACACAGACAGGCATTTCAAGAACTTGTGTGACTGTGCAGGCTGGCAAGTTCAGAATGTACACGGCCAGTTGGTGGCTGGAAACTCTTGGGCAGGAGTCAATGCTGTAGTCTTGAGGCAAAATTTTTTCTTTCTCAGTGAAACCACCTCCATTACGCTCTTGAGGCCCTTCAGGTGACTGGACGAAGCCCACCCACATTTTGGGGATTATCTTTTTATTTAAAAGCAACTGACTGTGGACATTAACCACAACTACAAAATGCCTCCACGGTAACACCTAGGTTAGTGTTCAATTGAATAACTGGGTTATTCAATACAATCACCCAACCACCTTGACACTGAAAACCATCACGCCTGTCCTGGGTGGTCCTCTGACATGCACAGAGGGGGCTAAGAATTCCTACTCAAGCTTTCAAGAGAAGCAGGAGTAGACTTAGGAAGAGCAGGATTGTCTAACAGAAAAAAAGCAGGATTGTCTAACAGAAAAGTAACTACCTGCCCCTTCTCAGGGACTCTCCACCCACAGGTGGGTCTGCTCTTCACACTACTCCCCTGGATGACTTCTGTGACATAAACCAAGAAACATTTTGACCAAAGACCCAGTAAAGGGATCCAAGTGATCAGGGGGGAAAAGAGAGAGAGGAAAAAAAAAAAAAAACAACAAAGACACAGACTCCAAGTTCTCAAAAATAAAAAATAAAGCTCATTTATTAAGGAAAAGTTTAACACAGGATCCATGTGCAGAACCCAAAACAAAACCTTCCATAAGTTCCTGCATGATCCACATTTCTCCATGTACCATTCAGAACATCCACATCCACACAGGCACATAACATACACAGGACTGTCTAGTTATCAAGACCTGCTGGATGGCAGTTAGTTTTTCATTTTCCTCTTATTCACACATCCACTGACATGGTTTACAACAGTCACATAATTTTATTGTTCAGTAAAGTTCAGTAAAACAAAATCACTTCCACAGCATAACCTTGATTGAAACAAAAGAATACGGCTGACAGCAGGCAACTTCACCATTACTCCCCACTGCGACTCTGGTAACCACAGCTCAGCACCATTTATGACCCCTGGCCAGGGAAAAACCCGGGGGGTACAAAGGACAGGGAAGAAATGTCACAGGCTGATGCTGTGAGCTCAAACAGCTTTGCAACTAGCAGGACCATCTAAAAGTATTAACCATGATTTCAATACAAACCGTACTCTTTCCTTTCCTCTTAATGGTCTTGGAGATGCGTAATGTACCTTAGAAAATTAAATTGTAAGGCAGACTTGGAGCTGACTCCTGTATATCAAGTCAAGCCTTTTTGATTTTATTTCCACCGAGGAGAGGCAGCTTTGTGTTCTGAGCTAGGTAGATGCCAGGGCTCACCTGAACATCCAAACAGCTGTGAAATAAAACAAATTGATACAGACTCCCTTGCAGTGAGTAGTGAATAGAGAGAGCTGTAAACAGACATAAATTGAGATTCTGCACTTCCAAAACACATGAGGTGAACATGTAGTGTTAAATAGAGATGATGTTCTACAATTTAGGAAGAGATTTGAGGGAAAAAAAAAAAAAAAAAAAAAAACAGGCAGGAGAACAAGGAGGGGGGAAAG
>SJYA01001296.1:1124479-1187414 GCA_006410615.1 Neotragus moschatus
GGGAAAAAAAAAAAAAAAAAAAAGCCAGGCAGGAGAACAAGGAGGGGGAAAAGATTTTCCTAACATACCTGTTTGGAGATCATTACTTTAAGACAACTTTGCAAACTGCAAAGTTTGCCTTTCGTGGGGGTAGAGGGTAAACGATGAGCATTATCAGCCAGTGAATCTGACTGGAGAGGTGAGTGACAGAGGAGTCAAGCTGCAGGTTCTAGGCTAAGACATACCACAGTCACATCCGTCTGGCCAGGGTCTGTGCACATGAAGGGCTCTTAGCAGCACAACATAAATAATAAATAATGCCACTTGTGAATGGTACAACTTCTAGAAAAAGTGACTAGAGGATGCCAGGTCACGCTGTTCCCAGCAAGAACCTGCATTTAAGGAGAGGTATACTGCCCGCAGGGAGTTGGAAACCTGCTCCTGATAGTGGCGTCAGCAGGAGGGAACAAGGGACTCTGAGAAGCTACCTCTGGGCTGACGGAACCTGGGCCGCCCTGGGGAGGCTGAAGAAGGACACAGAGTGGAAGAGCACTGGGCCGGAAAGCCCTATCGTTTACCTTTGGTCAGAAAGATGCGGCCTCACATCCCTGCAAGCCTTTGCTCCTTTGTTCCCTGATTGGTCTCCTACTTATGCTGGGGCTTCTTCACCAGAGACTAAAGCAGGGCCCAGGGAAAGGCTGCAAAGGAAGCAGGGAGGGAGCCCTGATCCCCGTGAGCAGCAGAGGAGTAAGCTTTCCTGAGCTGGGATTGCCGGCTACTTCTGTAAAAGAAAGGGCTTCCTCCACTACAACCGTCTGGCCAACCCTTTACTCAACAACTGATTCCTGTGCAACTGCACAAGCAGGAAGGTCCCCATGGAATCCACCTTGCCTGGGTCTCCTGAAGTAGCCATGTGATCAGGCTGCCCGAGAAGAAAAAGCACAGGAAACAGCTGAACAGGGCCAAGGCCAGGCCAAGCTAGTTTCCTGAAGCCACAAGGCTGCAGCGGTCTCTCCTACACACCAGATTCCCTGGGCAGGGGCCCTGAAGCAATAGACCTGGGGCCAGAAGACCTCAGGATTGTGCTGTCCAGTCGTCAGGTCCCAGCATCCCAGGCCGGGTCTCAAGAGCCGCCTGGACAGGACTGCCTCTAGAAGTGCCCTGAGCACACAGAAGCCTCCACCATGGAAGCTGTGGGTGGGACACATGTCTGAGCCCCTAATACTGGCCCACGCCTTCTCGCTGGAAACAATACTCAGGACTGCTCTGGAAAGACTGCTGGAGCCTGGGCTTGCAACTGGGAGCTAAAAGGTTCTTTTTTTTGGAGCTAAAGGTTCTTGAAGTTACACTTTGGTAACCAGAAGTTACTTAGAAAGCTTGCGGCTCCAGAGGGCAGGGCCACTGCCACCTCCAGCTAGAACCCCGGTCATGTCATGTGAGCACCTGTGAGTGACCACCAAAGAGCCAAAAGAATGAGGGAAAGTGTTCACTTTCCTAAGGGAGATCAGATCACCACTGAGTGCATCTTCCTAAGTGAATAAGTGATTAGGTAGGTCAGGTGTCACTGAATGAGAGAGTCTGGCTTTGGAACAGAAAAGAAAGAAAAAAGCTGGGGCTGTGAGGGTGGGTCCCAGCCCCTAGAAGCTTTGGTGAAACACAAAAAGTAAACCCCTGATCAAGGAGTGCTGCTCTCCCCACTTTCAGGTAAAAGGCTGGCAGGGGTGGAGGACAGCACGACCTTGGCACCTACATAGGAGTATGTGTGCACGTGCGCGCGCGCGCGTGCACACACACACACACACACACACACACACACACACACACACACCTCAAGAGACGGAGATTCAGCGAATAGCCTTCTGTGATGCTGGTCACACCAAGAGGGAAGAGGCAGCCCACAGCACAGTGGACATTTCCCAGCTCTCTCTGCGGTCTGTCCCCAAACCTGAAGGTTGACCTTGAGGTGAGTCAGCCTTGAGGCTGCCTCTTGGGGTGGGGGGAGAGGGACGAGGGCACGGTTAGTGTTCAGAACACAGGAGACTGAAGTCTCAACCAAGTGGCTCCTTTAGAAGTCCAGACCCTGGATGCAGCCCGGGGCTGGGCACTGTGCTTGCCCACCTGCCCTGTGCTCCAGGGCTTGTAAACAACCAAGCACCACGTGTAGTGTCGGACCAGCTGCTGCAAACTCGGGGAACTGCCTTTCACACTGGCCTCATCTTCTCGTTCACGGCAAGAGTCGGGGTGTCCTCCTGGATGCTGCCCTGCCCTCTGTCCGTCAGCAGGGGGAACAGGTCTGAATGCACAGGGCGGCTGTCTTCTAAGCCTCCTATGGAGAGAATCCCACCCCACATCGCCATTCTTCCCCTCTGCCTTGTGCGTCAGCAAACATCTCCTGAGTCCTTCGTGCCTTCTCAGGAGGAAATCAGGTTGGTTGATGGGAGGCAAAGTCTGTGACTCCCCACAGAGGTCCGCATCTCGATGGTCCTGACTAAAAGCTCTGGGGTCCTCGGCCAAGGGTGCTGAGGGCCTCCGTAGACACCTCCTGGACTCAGTTTCCTCTCAGAGGGAGTAGTTGAGTGAGAGTTTACTGAGGAACAAACAAGTTGCAAATAGTCCCAGATCTAGAGACAAAATCTAAAAACAAAAGTTGATTTTAAATAAAATATAAATATTTTCAATTTGGCAGCACTTGATATCTTTCAGCAGTTCGAGCAACTAAGATAACAGTATCGTGACCCATGCGAGGAAACCGGAGAGGAGGTGGTGTTGCCAAGGGTCACGGCAAGCCAGAGAGAGTGAAGGCCGGAACCTCTAGCTTTGGGGGCTGGTTTTCAGCTACTAGGTAGGCTCCACTACTGGGCGGAGACTTGAATAGGCAGGAGAATATTGAGGTAAAATATCTGGGAGAGGGCTAAGAGGTGGGCCTGGCTTGATAAAGAGGGGCATGCCCACATTATTTCATCTAGGCTTGGCCCGGGCAAGGAGAAAACATGAGGTGAGAGACACTGAAATTTTTAGATAAAGTGAATTGTGCAACAGGGATAATCTGGAGAGGTGGGTCAGAAGGAGAAAGGCAGGCAGTGAAGGGAGGAGGTCGGATCAAGGAAAAGAGGTGAAAAGTTCTGGGTTAAAATAGCACAAATAAACAGAGACGGTGCTGCCGCCAGGGGTACCTCCCAACGCAGCAGCGAATCTGCTGCCCACACCCTATCCTGTCTTCATCCCTACCTGACCCAGGGTACCCAGGAGCCAGGTAGGGGTTCCCAGACAGCGACCTTACCTTCCCCCAGAGCCTGGACCCTACCTGAGGCTCTGGAGCCAGGTGCTGGGGGAACACACAGGGTGGAGTGGGTTGGTACAGGGACGGACCCAGCCTGCTATACAAAGGCACTGGTGGAGTTGAAGATGGGAGCGCTGCTTGGCTGGATCAGCTCATACAAGGTCAGACACGTCCCGACCACAAAGCCCACAAAACCCAGGATGCTGATCAGGGCGTCCTTGACAATGGTGATGGGGCTTATGCCCTCCGAGTAGTAGGTGGTGATCTCCAGGAGGGGTGGGATGATGAGGGCCAGGGCACTGCTGCTCACGGAACCCACCAGGGAGATGACCAGGTCCAGGCGGGGGATGAGGATGGCCAAGATGCCTGTGGGAGAGAAGACACGCCTGATGAGGACCACTCAGAGCTGGGAGAGGCTACCTCACCATTCAGCAAATTTAGCAAGTCTGTCTCACAGAAGGGGGAGCTCCACGGAAGCCAAGACATCATCCAGTTCAATTTCTCATTGCACAGATGAGAAAACTGATGCCTGGAGAGGTGGCATAACCCGGGACTCACTGCAAGGTAGGCAGAACTGGGATGGGAACCCAGATCTCCCAGCTTCTTCTGTCACAGTCTGTGACTTTCATCTTTCTGAGGAAAAGGAGCCAAATTACATTCCAGGGCAATCTGGTCCTACCAGAGGAGAGTGAGTGGAGAGCAGAAAAAGAGGTAGACCTTTTCTGAGCGACTGCTCATCTTCTTACCCCTGAGGGTACCTCCAACACAAACCTCTCTATTTGAAAGACAAGAAATGAAACGGTGGGGCTGGGGGGACCTGCCTTCTGAACAATCCCATGTAAGCCCCATGGCATAGAGCACTTTCACGCAGTGAAAAGAAGCAGATCTGTGTGCAGGCTGACCTCAAGAGCAAAGCCCCCTACGATGACTGCATTCCTGTGTTAGGACAAGCCGGTGGCTTCCACACCTGACACTTAGCCCAGGTGTATGTGAAGAAGTTGCAACAGATGATAAAGATGAAATGAGGACTGCATGAGGAAACGCCACAGCTTTCCATAGCACACCAACACCTGTACCACCGGCCAGCTAGTCAGACAGTGCTGTTTAGATCCAAGCAGAGGACTTACTCCATTGCCCACTGACCTTACAACTTCCCCTAACTCAGCTCTCCACTCGGGAGGCAGGTAGTGGTGAAGGCCAACGTTTCATAGGTTTATCGAGGATTATGGGCTCTGGAATTGGGCACTAGTGTTTGGACTCTGGCTCTGTCTTGAGTAACACATGGCTCTTTTCTACTCCCCAGTTTTCTTGTTGACGAGATGAGGATGTAAAAGCTCCCGTCAGGGAGGTCATGATGATCAACGGAGGTTACAAAGGCACTTAAAAGGCCTGCTCTACACCAGGTATACAATACAGTTAATGTTATCAGCAGTAATGTATATTTTGTTGCTCATGGCAAGTGCACTGTTAACTTGCTAATAATCAAATTATTTTGATGACTCGTCTTCCCCGTTGCTGGGCTCTGGCCAGCAGTTCTGAGCATTGAGACAGTAATCCAGAGCACATCTATCTCCTCCCTGATCTCTATAAGAGACTCACACTGGACACAGTAGACTCACACTGGAGGGTTTCAATCCTACATTCATTTCATAAAGCAGAAGCGAAGTCCAATTGCTCTGAGGAAGGCATCACAGTGGTGAGACGCCAGAACGTCTTAATCCTGTGCGGCCAACTGTACCCTCCAGATGGACTATTGGAATCGATTGCTGCTCCTTTGGGTGAGCACCAGATGAAAGCAGTGGGGTGCATTTAGAGGCCAGGTTTTTAAGAGAAACACTCACTTTTTTGCCTGGAACACCACTCCATGCGGGAAGGCAAGAGGCAGGCTGGGAACTGGGATGAGCAGAGCCACGTCCCCCGTCTTACATTCACTCACTCTGCAGCCGTGCTGTCATAATGCCACTGTCACTAGCTATCCAAATCTGAATGAACTCAGTCCCCCGGTCACACTGGCCACACTGCAAGGACTCAACTGCCACCTGCGCCTCGTGGCTACTATCCTGGACAGCACAGACCCGGAGCACTCCCGTCATGCAGAACGTCTACTGTCTAGCAGATGGCACTGGGAAACAACCACTCGCTGAGCTGAATTCGCCTCCTCTCCATAGGTACAGACCTCCACAACATTATTATGGTCTCCATGGAAAGACAGCCCTGAAGAATTTACATGATAGAAAGTAACAGAGCTGGAACTAGGGCCTCAAGGCCCTGATTCAGTAACATCATAGACCTGATGATCAAGAAAATACACAGCAGTATGAGCAGGAGGAGGGAGAACAGGGGATCCGGCTAATTGGCAGAAAGATCCTGTCTGTGAAGAACTGAAGGGTTCAGATACCAGATTAGCTTTCCCAGAGACACACCACAATGATGAGGTAGAAAATCCAGTACAGGTCAGCCCTGACCCCTCTCTGCTTTTCAGAGGACTCCAAATGAGGATTTTGAAGCCTGATAACAAAAGGAGGTACAAGGAAAATGAGTTTCGGATCTGCCTATGCTGCCCAGAGTTTTACAACCCCAGGGCAATCCTTTCCTCTTTCTTTCTTCTACATTCAACTATCATGGCAATTATCTCGGAATACCCTCACTGTTCTGAAGCCTTCAGAGTCTATCAAAGATATAAGCTTTTAATTTGCTCTCAAAGTTTAAAATAGTCTGTTTGAGCCTTCAGCTATTTCTAAATAGAGTTGATGATGTCCCTCAAACTGTCAGGGTTGAGTTTGCAGGAAAGTTGGAAGTGTTTGTAGGTTGATGATAAAATGATGCTCTCATCACGGAAAACCTAAGACAGCGAGAGCTGATCTGCTATGTGACCTGGAGTAAGACACTGCCCTCTCTGGAGTCTGGATCTCTCTGCCTAATGTTTAACCACACAGTGGTGGCTCTAGATGTTTCAGTTCAGGTGAACAGTGGGGTGGAAACAGCTGAGGCAGTCATCAGATCTGAGCCTTGGAGAGGCTGGTATAAGAGTGTGGTTAAGGGTCTGGACTCAGAACCTAGGCTCCAACCCACCACTGACTAGTCAGTTACTTAACCTAGTTAAGACATCTTCCCTACTGCTAAATAGGGATGGTCAAATGAGATCATTCAGGTAATGAACTTGGAATACTACACACATAACAAAGGCCTCATAAATGTTAGCTAACAGCATTACCCATCCCTGCTCAGGAGCAGGCTGTGTGTGACCCGGGGTGTGGAATCAGCTCCCATTCTGAGCCTTAGTTCATTTACCCATGGAGTAAGGTGACTTCATTAACTCTGGATGATCACTTGCATCACTGAAATTTTAAGGAACTACACAATGCAGATTTAGTCACCTGGGAATGTGTTCTAGAATATGTCCCTCAATTCACTGTCTGGGAAGTACCATGTGCTGCTCCGGAGTGGTACAGCTGACTGACAGGATTCCATCTTAGAAGACATGGTTGGGCCAAAACTGTAACTTCTAGCCCCCCTGCCCCCGACTAGGGCTTCCCTGGTGGCTCAGCTGGTAACGAATCCATCTGCAATGCAGGAGACCCAGGTTCAATCCCTGCATCGGGAAGATCCCCTGGAGAAGGAAAGGGCAACCTAATCCAGTATTCTTGCCTGGGGAATTCAATGGACAGAGAAGCCTGGCGGGTGACAGTCCATGGTGTCACAAAGAGTCGGACACGACTCAGCTACTAAACCACCAAGTCGCTCTGGTTTTGTACTATTCAAGGAAGTGTGAGTTATTCCTCCTGGCCCCCGAGATGCTCCAACCACTAAAGAGAAAGCAGGCGTTTATGCTGAGACAGTAAGTACCTGGAGGAGACAAGTCAGAGGACCCGCCTGGCCCCTCCCAGTGCTGAAGGTCTGTCCTCTCCTTTCCTCTTGCATATTAGCCTGGAGGACAGATGGGTACTTCCTGATAAGAGCTAAGTGAAGTCACCTGTGCCTCACTCCGATAAGAATTAAGTGAAAACAGAAAGAAACAGAAGCTTGTAAGATCAGAATCTTTTCTCAGATTGGATGGAAATGTTCCATTTCATCATGACTTTAAAATAGCAACCTGAAAACTTGTTCTTGACTTGACTGATATACAAGATAAGTATGTTTAACACAAATGCCCTTAATAGAGGTATTTTTTAAAGGGCGAAATTTTAAAAAGCCAGGACCATAGCGCTGCAAAGGGAGGACCCTCTTCCTGTCCTAGCTTGACTGGATACACAGTTGAACCCTAAATGCAGCCTGACACTGGAGAAACATAATGAGGGGAGAAGGCAGGAAGAATGAACTTCCCATAAGTTAATACACTGGGGGAGGAGGAAGGGAGAGGGACCCAAACGGAGGGCCTAATAACCAAGGCCTCTGTTTACCAAAGACCAGGCAAACTCAGTTCAGTTCAGTTGCTCAGTTATGTCCAACTCTTCGCGACCCCATGGACTGCAGAACACCAGGCTTCCCTGTCCAGGCAAACTAGATTTCACTAATTCCAGAGATGAGAATCAGGTACTCAGGAAAGATACGGGAGCAACTAAAACCTCTTCTAACACTGAATGTCTTTACTCCATGAGTTAAAGCCCTTAAGAAAGAGAAATCCAAGAAGGTAGATACCTTAGGAAGCAGCCAACTGGGAATACCCTCTCCCTGTGCTGTGGTTAGTTGCTCAGTTGTGTCTGACTCTTTGCAACCTCATGGACTGTAGCCCGCCAGACTTCTCTGTCAATAGGAATTCTCCTGGCAAGATTACTGGAGTGGGTTGCCATGCCCTCCTCCAGGAACCCTCTCCCTACTCCCCCACAGAAAAAGCATCTCATATAAAGAGGGTCAAAGATAGCACACTCCCCCCACTGGCAGTTCCCCAGCCCCCTGCAGCAGCCTAACTATGACATGAACAGCTTAGCTGTTGGCCCTGAGGACGGGCAGATCACATGATTAGTCAAGAGGGCTCCAGTGGTATTGCAAAACATCTTCTCTTTGGGTTAAGAGACACTGAAAATGTGATCTTTTAACTGCTGAAGCAGCAGGAGGCCAACAGCCACGTTCAGAGAAGGAACTGACTGGAATTCTGAGCCTGTGGTTTTAGACCACAACAGAAAGGGTTGACTTACGTACAGAGCAGAGAAAGCACTTAAGAGACAAGCACACTGACAGAAAGCCCTTGGACACTTACAGCTTCTGTGTCCAGAAGGGCTTACTGCTGTTTATTACCATCAGTGTAGGTGAAGCTCACCTGTGTGGCTCTCAAACAGCTAGAAATCTGTCTTTAAAATTAATAACAGTCTTGGACAGAATGTATACTTTCATTTAGTGGGAGTATAAATTTTAAAAATACAAAAACAAGGGAAATAACCTACATGTCCAGTGTTAAAGGAGTAGTTTTGTAAACATGATCTACCAATAAAATGGAATATGATGCACTCATAAAAAATATTTCCAAAGATATGTATAGTCATGAGACAATTTCAAACAAAATGCCAAGGACAAAGTCACATGTATATGAGGACTGCAATTATTTATAAAAAGTGCCCATGGGGATTAACACAGAAAATAAAATGCAAAAGTTATTTTAAGTCACTGGGATACTGGGAATTGCTTTTTCATTTACTCTAGATCTAGACAATCTTCAAATGCTTTTATTACATTAACTTTTTTTGGAGCAATATTTTGGTAGGAATTTAAAATCAAGCTCAAAGTACTAGTGCAGAAGGACAGAGTTTTAGACATGAAGTGAGGGGATCCCTTTCACATCTTGCAAGTGAAGAAACTGAGGCCTCAGGACCGACCCTGTGGTGGGGATGGGGGCTCAGAGCACAGTGAGTGCTGCTGCTCTCTTTCTTCGTAGCAGCAAGACCGAGATGTGTGGGAGGCCAAAAGGGGTGGAGAAAGCCACTTCGCTTGGACCTGGAAGCTTCATTCTCTAAAGAATCTGGATGCTTGGACTGCTTTATATTCTAGGCTCTGATAGATCTCTTAACTGAGGTGGTCGTACTGCTATTCTGTCTTCAATAACAGGTTTACGACATTCTCATACCTGGCTGAAATGAAATGTGTCACGTGGCAAATGCCACAGCAGATCAGTTCAAACCACTGGAGGACAGGTCAGTGCCTCAAGGAATCCAAAGAAACTACTCTTTGCACATCTCCGGCCTCTTTCAGGTGGAGCAGCCTCTCCCAGCCTCTCCTTCTACACAAGGTCTGGACATAAGGTGATCTGCTAGGTCTGCATGGCCTAACATATGGGCTAGAAGAAACTACTGTCCCATATGAAATTGTAACAAAATAAGCACCAATCTCTGACATGCATATTTTTCTTTCCTTTCCTCTCCAAAAGTGTGAAATAAAGCATCAAAAAAGTAGACATGGTCATCTTTGGCAGATAGGGAAGAGTGGGGAGAAAGCTGAATTCTAAGTGGAAAGAAAAATGAGGCTGAACCAGACTTTCCTGCTTCACTTGGGGATGGAGGGTGAGCAGGTGGAGAGAAAGTTGGGGAGAAAACAAGAAAATAGACCAAATAGCAATAAAAAAAAGTTGCCATTAAAATTTATGGCTGTAAATGAAAACAATCAGTTACATCAAAGATCTAAAATCATATACTAATTAATCTTCGGCCAAAGGATCTGAAGTTACAGAGATACAAAAACAAAATGAAGTCAGATAAATGCAATTAAGTTGGTGCTACAGTAAAATGCCACTCCTGAATCCCACAATAACTTCAAAATCTCCAGGGAAGGCAAGAGAGGCTGAGCACTCAGAGATGAAGGGGTTGCACCCTTTAACAGGATGACAATGCAAAGTCAAGTCACAAGAGACCACAGGAGAAGGGGAAAACAACCCAATGCGGTTGAAGATCAAACGCAGCTCTTATCTTCTGAGCGTCACACGGCAGAAGGGAGGTGAGACCCACAGACAGAGCTAGGAAAAGTGAAGTGAAAACCAGGAGGCATCTAAGGATAGCAGGAGGTCTGTGAGTCAGGACTGCTGGCTGCCACGGGGTGCAGTGGAGAGGAACCTGGCAGGAGGCGAGACATGCTACCGGAGGCTGAGCCAAACTTGAGAAGAAAACGGGGCGGTGAGACAAGCCAGGGCCAGCTCAGTGCCCCAGCTCTTCCAGCAGGCACAACGCATGTACACAGACAGCCCTACTTTCTCTATAGTAACAACTCTGAAACAAAGCCCATTATTTGAGCTGTCCCTATCTCTTCTTCTAGTACCCCTTGGATTCAAGAATCGGGGCCTTCCAGTTGACATTATGAACACCGTGCATATGGGTGCTGTCTCCTCAACACTCAGATCTAATTCCTCTGTAGAGAAAATATACATGCTTTATCCAAGCCTCCAGGGTTGCCGGCAAGAGACAACAGTAAAATCTAGGAGAGTGCAAGCCTCTGATCTTATCACACATTCAAGTGCTTTACTGGAAAGTCAAAGCTGTACCCTGCACATTCCTTCCTTTCAATCACTTTGGGGCAGCAGTGGCCTGCAGGCAGTGGGCTGTTTTCCAGGCTGGTCTAAGGAGATAGCCCAAAGGGCTGTCCAGCGAAGAATATGAGAGGTCGGATTTCCTGGTTTCCATCAGCTCTCTGGGGCTGGTGAAACCAAGGTGTGCACTCTGCTACCCAGGTTCAGCTACAAGAATGCCTCAGCGGGCGAGCTCCCCAAGATTAAATAGGAAGGTCTTCAGGTCTCAGCTCTAGTGAGTTCCTTCCATGCAGACCTGGGACACTGAGCTTCCATCCACTGCCCTAGAAGTAACACCAGGAAGGAAACTGTAGGTGGCTGGGAGAGGGCCATCCTGGGATTGGCGCCAGTCTGCTCCGCACATCTACGTGGGTGGAAGGAAAGGATGACAGCCTCTTGTTTGCCCTGCTCTTGCTAACAGTCAACCAATGAAGTCATTTCAAACTTTCCAGACTATGAGTGCACATTAGACAACTATCACATCATTCATCCCTAAAACACTCCATTCTGGTCCAATGAACAAATATCGTATATAACACATATACGTGGAATCTAGAAAGATGGTACTGAGGAACCTGTCTGCAGGAAAGAAATGGGGATGCAGAAGTAAGAACAGACCTGTGGACACAGTTGGGCAGGGAGAGAGTGGAACGAATGGAGAGAGCAGCATTGACATATATACACCATCATGTGTAAACTAGCTGGTAAGGAGCTGCTATATAACACAGGGAGCCCAGCCTGGTGTTCTATGATGACCTGGGGTGAGGGGTGGGGGACGGAGGGGAGGGAGGCTCAAGGGGGAAGGGATACATATATAATTATGGTGGATTTGTGTTGCTGCAACCAGAAACCAACACTATGTTGTAAAACAACTTTCTTCCAATTAAAAAATAACTTTAAAAAAACCTATTAAAAGAAATACAGACCAGCTTTACTCCAAAGACAGAGGCTTGGACTGCATACTTTAAGGAAAGTTCTAATAGATAGGCAAAGATGTCTCTTTTCTCAAAAGAGTAAAAGTTAAAAAAAAAAAAAAAAAAAAAAAAAAAAACATNGAGGGGTGGGGGACGGAGGGGAGGGAGGCTCAAGGGGGAAGGGATACATATATAATTATGGTGGATTTGTGTTGCTGCAACCAGAAACCAACACTATGTTGTAAAACAACTTTCTTCCAATTAAAAAATAACTTTAAAAAAACCTATTAAAAGAAATACAGACCAGCTTTACTCCAAAGACAGAGGCTTGGACTGCATACTTTAAGGAAAGTTCTAATAGATAGGCAAAGATGTCTCTTTTCTCAAAAGAGTAAAAGTTAAAAAAAAAAAAAAAAAAAAAAAACTAACCATGGCCAAAAAGAGACATCTATGATTCAAGCATTTCAATTTGGAAAGAAACTGTAAATCTCTTAAAATTTAAATTAGATATTACAGACCAATATATTCAAGAATTATTTTATCAACTTCACAGGAAAAAAATAATTCATTTTTGAATTATACCATTTTTAACCAAGAACAAATAAGGCACTATCTTGTCTCTCAGCTCACACTCCTGGGTATGTGGTCAGAAGAGGAATTAAATACAAAGTGATAAAGCAAATACCTAGGGTAGTCAACAGAAATTTTCTATGAAACAGATTTTAGTGAGACCACCATCCAAAAGTATTTAGAATAGTATCAAGCAGTCTCAAAATGCAATCCAAGGAATAGACTGTCACACTGGAAACATGATTATTTGAAATAAACAAAGACACACCTGCTATCAAATAACTTACAGTACTCATTATACATGTGTGTTAAATGGATCTCTTTTAAACTTTTGCCATATTTCAGACAGAATAATAATTGCACCCGTTTACTAAGCATCACGACCACTGCCATTACATTTTAGGCTGTCTCTATAAAGAAACCATCACTCCCATTACTGTATACTTTAGAGCATATCTATAATCAATTCAGTCCCTCTGCAGACATGCCTCAACTCTGATGCTGAGACCGCGCCCCAAGTTCCCTGCTCACACATCACTGGCTACGACACAAGCCCTCTCTCACAAAAGCTCTGGGGACTGGGCGCCCTCTGGGGAGAAAACAGACAAGGTAATGATCTTGTCTTCTACTCACACGTCAGACAAACCAGCACAGTGCGCATGGAGAGATCTATCACCAGTTCACAATGCTCGGGTCCGCGGGCCACAAAGAAGGGGATGATGATCTCAGCAGGCACATAGAACTGGAGGGCGTAGGTGAAGAAGATGCCGATGGAGTAGAGCAGCTTAACTGACTGGTACAGCCTGCAGAGAGAGTCAAGACACACTCAGAGCCAGCTGTGCACACTCACACACCCAGCAGTGAGATTGCAAAATGGCCCTGTGGCGATTTGGCCATATCTCTCCAAGTTATAAACACATGTCTCCTTTGGATGAGCCATTTCAGGTCTAGAGATTTACCCTATAGGTATACTTGTACATGCACACATAAACTTACAGTAAAAATATGTCACTGCAGCTCTAAGTCTGAAAGATTAAAAAGAGTTCCAGTGTTAATCGGTAGGGAATTGGTTAAATAATTATGGCACCCCAGTGTGCTCAGGTGTGTCTGACTCTTTGTGACCCCATGGATTGTAGCCTGCCAGGTTCCTCTGCCCATGGAATTTTCCAGCCAAGAAACTGGAGTGGGTTGCCATTTTCTACTCCAAGGTATCTTTCCGACTCAGGGATCCAAACCATGTCACTTGCATCTCCTGGATTGGCAGGTGGATTCTTTACCGCTAGCGCCACCTGGGAAAACTGGCATTCCCACAGAAGTGTTAAGAAGTAGGAGAAAGAACTCCAGTGCTGATACGAAATTACCTCCATGACATACAATGAAGTGGAAAAAAGCATGAAGCAGAACAGTATTGACAGTACGGTACCCACTGTCTAAAACAGGAAAAAGAAGGAAAAACACCCCCTTTCAGACACACATACATGTGACATTCCTAGATATGCCAAGTATCTTGAGGAGGAAACACAAGAAACTGGTAATAGTCACCCCTGAAATGGAAAACTGTAAAACAGGGGTCCTGAAGAGGCAAGTGGAAACCTAATATTTTCTGTATGCCCTTTGAACATTTGGAATCTTTTCCACAGGCATATAGCCTTTAACAAATAAAAACAGAGACCAACATGACATTGTAAAAAATTAAGAAACAAAAACATTTTTAAAAAGCAAGGAAAAAAAGGAGTAAACAGCAGGAAAAAAATACAATTCAAATGCAACAGGCCTTTTCATATCCTTCCCATCCAACTCGGTGCTCCCTAGACTCAGATGGTGATCACACAGAATGAACAGACAGGAACAAAAGCCATCTTTCCACCCCATTAGGGCTGGCTCCTATCCTACCACTGCTTCATGGGAGGCTTCTCAGAGAGACTGCTAACCTACCACAGGACATGTCTATCTTATCCAAGCCTAGGACAGTGAAGAGTAGAAAAAATGTCTGATCATTAAGTATTCAGATTTGACATGCCCATTAAAGAGAAGGCCATCCTGCCCCTAAGCAAAGTTCCACTTCAACGAAGACCCTCATGCATTACCAGCAAGAAACTGCGGCCTCCCTCCCTTGCTGGAAATCTATTTAAAAGTGGTGATTACAGGGACTTCCTGGTGATCCAGAGGTTAAGACTTCGCCTTCCAGTGCAGAGGACGTGGGTTCAGTCCCTGGTTGGGGAGCTAAGATCCCACATGCCTCAGAGCCAAAAAACCAAAACATAAAACAGAAGCAATATTGTAAAAATTCAATAAAGATTTTTTTTTAAAAGTGATTATACTGTTCATGGTGTGCACTGACTTTCTCTGTGGTTGAACTTAATACCTAGAAAATGTTCTAACGCTATAAGCAGAACACCCTGGGAGGGACTGAGATTGACAAAAGGTCTTTTGCTCCAAGAATACATAATTAAAAATCCTTCGGGAAAAAAACAGCTAGCACCTCTATAATTAAACTCAGTGCAGCCCCAAAGCCTTCTGGAGTGCGGGGAAGTCTAGATTCAGGATAGCCACCTGCTGGGACAGCCATAAATCATACCCGAAGGGAGGCAGAAAGATTAGCGGAGCTGGGGTGGAAACATCAGAGGAAGAAGACAGATGCTCGCCTGTGGCTTCAGATTATGTCGGCTGCTTCTGCTGCTCCTGATCCATTTATCTTCAGCTATGCTGAGCTACTTACTACTTGACTCTTCTCTTTTGAAAGGGCATGAATATTTGGAAATTGAAAAGCAGTCATTAGAGGGAAAGAGAAAGACTTTTGGGAGAAAACAGCCTACTTCAGGGTTACCACTTATCTGCTGATGAGGGTAACCAATATTAAACACTGATCCTACTGAAAAAATTTTTTCTCAGTTTCTTCAGTCAGCCCTTGTACAATGCCTCACCCATCAGACGTCTAAAACCAGGCCGACCTGAAAGGTCATTTTGATCCCTAGGGCATTCGACAAGCTTTATAGCATCTGCTCACGGCTGCTGTCTGCAATGAAATTTAATCTTCCTAAAAGAATTGCTGCTTAGGACACACCCTCTGACATTTACCTTGTCAGGAAGGATTTCAGTATGTCTTGGTGTTTCTCTGCAATACAGCAGTCATGACTTAGGGAAGGTGAGGTACAGAAGGGTTCCCAGCCCATGGTGAGAGGCTCCGCCTGCACCTGCACACGGAGCAAGTGGCAGTCTTGGGACAGGCACAGCAGAAGCTGCGGACCAGGCAAGTTTATCTTCCTCTTTCCTGGTGTATCTGGAAAGGTTCTAGGCCAGTGGACTGGATGCTTGACCCTTCTGGGCTCAGATCTCCTGGGAGAAGTGGCACCTCAGTGGATCAATCAATCCACGAGGCATCTGTCTCCATCAGAATGACTCATCCGAAGTATAAAGCTCAGCACCAGCCTACTTCTCCAAAGTGCCAGGACAGTAGTACCAAGCTCACGCATGTTATTTGATCTGCATGACAAGTCTGAAAGAAATGACTAGTCTTAGTTCCCAGAAAGGGGAACTGAGGCAGTGGGAAGCTGTGACCTGTCCAAGGCTATAGACAGCTGGGTCATGGCAGATCACCTCTATCCTCTGTGCTCCAGTGGCTTCCTGGTAAGCTCTCCTCATTTATAAATGCCTCATCATCTCAGCACTTAGCCCTCCCTTTTCGTTCAAAAATTTTTCACTTGGTTTTGATTGCATGCCAGGCATTGTGCCAGGGGGCTGGGGTAAAATGAATGAAGCTTATAATGGAGGGAGAGCACAGCACAGGTAAACAGACAACTACAACACAATGGAACAAGGATTAGGACAGGATCCTCATGGGACCCCGTGGCAGCAGAGAGGAGGGCCACTGAACTAGACTTGACGTTTCAGTCGGTGAGACACTGGAGAATTTCTCAAACAGAGTGACTCCCAGCATGAGGCCTCTTCACTGAGAAGGAGCCAGATGGGGATGCAGCTAGAGCCTGAGTGGCCCTCACTGCATTTCAGGGTTTCCTCTTCATTGTTAAGAACTAAGGGAAGTTTCTGTGCCCTCTCAACAGGGGACTGCATGACGGGACTGAGGGTTAGATGGCTCCCACAGGTAACAGGAGAAGAACAGATTTGAGGGAGAGTCAGACTCAGACAGCGAGACCAACCAAAAGGCTTGATGGGCAGCCAAGGAGGATGGTGCTGGCCTGGGCACTGGGGGCAAGAAGGGGCTACTGTGAAGTGGGCTGATTTAAGAGACAGGAAGGAGGAAAAATACACATCATGACCCTCGTTGATTTTTTTAAAAAAAACCCAGTGCTCCTAGGATTCCCTCCTCCCCTACATACCAACAGTTGGGCAGGTTGAGGGTTATGCTGCCTTGGATGTTAGCTCCAAATTGCAGGTAACCCAGAATCCCCAGGCTGACGTAGAGGGCAGTGACGATAGTCATTCCCACATAGAGGATGAGTGAAAATTTCTTAGGATCCTTCATTTTGTTTTCAAGGGGTAGAACCTAGGAGAATAGTAAGAGATAAGAAAGCATCATTAATGGTCAACAACAATAATCAAGTAATATTCTCAGAAAAATGTAACCTCTCTTTTTTTCCCCAGAATTTCCCCAAAGCACATCTGTTTTTTACTAGACAGACAAATGTAGGCTGTTCATCAGACATTATGCTTGCAAACTCTGGGAGATGGTGAAGGACAGGGATGCTGCAGTCCATGGGGTCGCAAAGAGTTAGACATAACTTAGCAACTGAACAACACCACCACTTGCCGAGCTGGAGGAGCTTTGGAGCCTGCTGTCTAAGCAGAAGTCCCAAGAGGTATGGTGGGCAGGCCTGGAAGCAAGAACTCCTGTTGCGGGTTGGCTCTCTGCCTCCTGAGGGTTGGGAGTACTTTTTGCACCTTGAATGCAGGTGCGCAGCACCCAACACGCCCTCTCACATCATGCCCACTCAGCCTGATGAGGAAGACCCCGCGGGGGCCAGGCCAACTGTACCTCGACTGAGATCATGGCTCTGCTAACCTGTCCCAAGAATGCAAGATGCAGGTCAAGGAAAACTGCCACTCCAGTTCCCAGAAACTGTTTCCTTACCTCAAAAGGGATGGGCTCTAGCAGTGACAAGTGAAACCTCCAACTTAGAGAAACCGAGGTGCTAGGGGTGGCAAGACTTAATAGAGGATCCTGGAGGCTGAAGTTTGTGGAGATGTATAACAAAACCCAGTTTTCAGACTCCTGTTTCAAACCACTGACCCTGCAGCTTCCTCCCTCACAGCAGAGGATTTTAACATTTGCTAAAGCCAAGGAAAGGCCTCTTATTTGCAGTTTTTTTAATACTTAAAATTTTATTATGAAAAAGTTTTAAAAAATTCTATTGAAGTATGGTTGATTTACCATACTTCAACATTTACAATGTTGTGTTTAACTTCTGCTGAACAGTGATGTGACTCAGTCATACATATACATATTCCTTTTCGCATCCTTTTCCATTATGGTTTATCACAAGATATACTTCCCTGTGCTATACAGTAGGACCTTGTTGTTTACCCATCCTACACATAATAATTTGCATCTGCTAACTCCAAACTCCCCATTTCCTCCACCCCCCACCTACACCACCCCTGGTAACCACAAGTCTGTTCTAATTGTGAGTCTGTTTTTGTTTCATAGATATGTTCATTTTAGGTTCCATATATAAGTATCTTTCTTACTTCACCTACTATCATAATTTCTAGTTGCATCCACATTGCTGCAAATGGCATTATTTCATTCTTTTTAATGGCTAAATAATATCCCTGTGTGGGTTTATGTATGTGTGTATTCATTATCCATTCATCAGTTGATGGACACAGATTACTTACATATCTTTGCTATTGAGAATAGTCCTGCTATGAACTGGAGAAGGCAATGGCACCCCACTCCAGTACTCCTGCCTGGAGAATCCCATGGGTGGAGGAGCCTGGTAGGCTGCAGTCCATGGGGTCGCTGAGAGTCGGACATGACTGAGCGACTTCACTTTCTCTTTTCACTTTCATGCATTGGAGAAGGAAATGGCAGCCCATTCCAGTGTTCTTGCCTGGAGAATCCCAGGACGGGGGAGCCTGGTTGGCTGCCATCTATGGGGTCGCACAGAGTCAGACACGACTGAAGTGACTTAGCAGCAGCAGCAGCTGCTATGAACATAGTGGTGCATGTATTTTTTTCAAATTATCATTTTGCCTGGGTATATATGACATGTATAACCCACGACTGGGACTATTAGATCATATGGCAACTCTGTTTTTAGTTTTTTGAGGAACCTCAAAAAACAGGGGACAGGGAAAAGACCAAATGTGACTATGACTACCTTCATGATCTGCTATCAACCGCACCTGGCTGGGCTGTTGCAGGAAAAGCAACTTAGGGAAACATCTAATTGGCCTCTTCCTCTGTCTTTGATCTTGTCATTATGCCCATTTTCCACAAGGGCCTCTGGCCACCAGACAGAGCACGTCTCAGCCAGACACACCACCAGACAGCAGACACCATGAGCTTGTTGTTGGCCCACAGTTACGGGGTACATCACAGCTCTGCATCTCCAACCGACCTTCAGCATCCCCCACACCAGATCAAGGGGCTCAAGCTTCAGTTGATCCACAATCCAACAAGAAACAGTTTCTAAGCTTTCCTTTGGTGGGGAGTCTTGGGAGCCAGAAGGCAAGGAACCCATCTCCTCCAGGCCAGCCAGTCTGGACCAGGGGTGCAGAAACACAGAGAGCACAGGAAAGCTCAGTGAGCCCAGAGCTTTTCCTGGTCACACCCAACAACCCTCAGATCCAGCCTAAGAGTCAAAACAGCCATATCCCTATTTTAAAAAGAGAAAACATGGACAAATCTTGAATTAACAGATAATGACGGTAACATAATGACTCTCCATCTGAGCCCCTGCTGATGAAATGAAGCAGAGAACAACTTCTGCCCTGTGCTGTTAGGGAGAGCTGATAAATTCAACACAATGTTCCTTAAGAATCCAGGGTCCCCGGGCATCTTTCCACATTCACTCAGCCTCTTCTTTCCAGATCTGAGTGCTTCAGAGCTCTTTATCCTGCTGTAATATGGGCCCCTTTACGCCTCTGCCTGACCAACAGGGAAACCATATATGTTTGTGAATCAAGGTGAGATGTTCTTCTTGGGCAATGAGAAGCCCCAAGAGCAAGCACCAGGGAAGGTTTAAAACCTCAGAACAGTCACATACACATGATCACTCAAAAAGTCGCTCTCACGGTGTTAAGAGTCTTATTAACATGTTCTATTGACACCACCATGGCAGTTCCTCAAACTGTGACAAAAAATGTCCACCTCTGAGGTTTTCTTAAAAGTGTATAAGGATGCTCACCTTATATACTTTAAAGAAAACCTAGACGGTGCACCTGAATGAGAAGGAAGTCCAAATGGGAGGGTATATGCATATGTATAGCTGATTCATTTTGCTGTTCGGCAAAAATTAACACAACATTGTAAAGCTCCTGTGAAAATTAATTTTTTAAAAAGTGTGTAAGGTGACAGGGCAATCAAATAGGGACAAAAAGATGCTCCATGAAAGGAGAACTGTCTTCCCATTTCCTAAGGCCTATGCTAATAGGTTTCTTCAGAAAAAAAATCTGGACCTTTATTATGAAAAACACAAGTAAAAATCTAACCCAAGGGACAGATTCTTCTCTTTAGGGGAAATTGGGGAAATCGCAGCAATGATGGAGGAGCTGAGCTAAGAGTGAAGGCTATTGGTTACAGCTCAACAAAGTTTCAGGGCAAATAATTCACTCATATGTTTATTGATTTAATGATAATATCAATACTATTATTAATGGAAATAAAAATTATTGAATGCTCACCACATGTCAGGGATTATGTGAAGTACTTTAGACATGTCTCGTTTAATCCTAAAAACTATTAACACTAGGCTCCCTTTTCAGAAGTATACAATGAAGAATCTGAGAAGGCAAGACCTTGCACAAGGTCACATAGGTACTCTCTGGCAGAGCTGAGCCTAACCCCAAATTGGTCCAGCTCTAGACCCTGCATTCAGAATTGTCACCCACCACTGCTTACTGCAAGCACAGGAGATGAGTGTGCATTGAGAGGCTTGAAGGCAAACAAAAACTGGAGCTAGGAAACTTCAGTGGAGTCTCTGAAATGCTGTTCATTAAATCGCCAATAAACCTTAAAGATAATTTCTAGGAGCATTTCCTCAGTGTTCCTTAACACAAACCTTAAGGACACCAAGGGCATCAGAGAATCACGATGCATCTCTTACCATCCCGATGCCTTCAAATGCAAAAATGGCCGTGCCAAAGAACAGAGGGTAGGTCTTCCAGGAAGCCACCAAGGGGAGGTGGCTGGGGTCTGGGATATTCTGAAAGAGAGAAAACAAAATAGAGCAAAGGCTATACAGAAATTCATGATTTCAACCCCAGCATCAGACAGGTCAAACTTTTTCTAACTCTAAGATTCTCTTAAGGGAAAAAGTATGACACTATGACATCTGAGAGATAATTTGGGGTTGTGTGTAGCCTTTCTATTTTTTCCTTCAAGCCAAGAAAAGTCTACTTGCTTTGGGGAAACTCAAATGTTAGAGACTATATAAAAAGAATCACTTTCTTTCACTAGGTATTCTCATCCCCAGAAATATAATCTGAACAGGAAAAGACGATTAAAATATGAAAAAAATTGAGCAAAGCCTTTGAATGGTAGGCGGCAACAAGCCTCAATGTTCCTGAACATCTGTACTGTTAGTGTACTGCACATCCACTAAACCACACTATTGCACTATTATGCACTACTTAAAAAGTACGAAGTGGGATAAGCAGTACATGAAAAACTGCTAATGACATAATAGAAAAAATTTTAAAAATCTATATATTCACTATGATACAATTACATAAACATTCCACCCAGATACAGCTGGAAGAAAAGGTGGTAGGTTTTTAGATGAGTATTTTTCTCTTTGATCTCTACTTTCCTCTCTCTTTTTTCAAAAATTCTGTGAATCAGTACTTGGAAAATATTATCGACAGGCACATGACAGCACAAAGGGGGGAAAATAGAAAAAACAGCATTTTAAAAAGAAGGCAAACAAAAACCAAGGCAACTGATAACGGCAGGTATAGTGTACCTAGCTGGCTGACCAATGGCAAGATTTCCCAGTAATGGCCAGTATCGAAGGAGCAGGACTCAAGAGACAAAAGTTGCCATTCTTTCAGAATTTGACTTTTAGATTTAAAAATGTCTTTAAAACTGCCTTTTACAATAATTAAAGCTGATTTAACTATAGAGGTATCTAGATAAATATGGAGCCTGTTCTAGTAGTGTGGCAAAACAAACATCAGAGAACAAAAAAGAGACCTACTATTAATCTCTATAGTACATTTCTCTTTGAAAAATTTCAAAGCAATTATATTGATCCTATAGTCTCCTTAAAATATGAAGAATTTTTAAAATGCTTTCTTTTCTGAGCCCCTGCTAAGAAACCAGTTATATCTCTTTATGAGAAGCACTGCAGTTCCTCAAATGAAGCCGAGACTAGTAAAGGTGTTTTTTTTTTTTGATGAAACAGGGTGGTGAGATTGTCCTTTAATTCCCTGAGTCATAGTATAACTAGAGTTTCTGAAAACTGCCCAGGGTCATACATTGGGCTGAGACATCATAGAGGGAATTTCAAAATACAAGTCTGGGGATACTGGTGTGAATGAGATCAGCAGAAAAAATTTATAATTTCACATGCTTAATGATGGCTACTGCCTTATACTCCAACCAACTAAATGGAAAAACACTTAATTTGCAAAAAACGTACAAATTAAAATCAGGTCATTTTCAACATATTATCTCCTCATTTGTACCACATGATCATGTAACTATAACAGCTTTTTGAGAAAATGCTGTTAAATGTACATAAGGATTGCTGGATGTACTCCAATTTTAGGAACATTATTAACTGCGAAAAAATATATCTCAGAATTAAGGATATCCGTGGTGGTCCAGTGGTTAGGACTCCATACTCTGATTGCCGAGGGAATGGGTCCGATCCCTTGAGCTGCCAGGTACTGCCATAATAAATAAATAAATAAATAATTAATTAAGGACACGCACTGGGAGCCCAAACATTTACTGGGACTCTGTTCAGAACTGTGCCATTTGTCATGTATGTGATGAAGAGACCTGCTCAGGTGGAAGGAGTCAAGCGACTCCCTCCAATGGTGTGAGTCTGAGGAGCAAGGGCACCAGCCACGCACAGGCTCAAGGTTAGGAGAAAATTCAGGAACTTTGGACACTGGGGGATTCATCAGGACAAAGAGGGGACAGCAGTAAGAGCAACGACAAAGACGACCAGAGGGAAAGCTTTAGCCATGTGCCACGTGAACAAGAAGCTGCTGGTCACCCAGCCAGACCACATTCTCCCCTCTCCAGCCCTGGTAGAGAGCACTCCCGGGTCACAACATTCCTCCCCACTGAGCCCAGAGGCAGGCTCAGAATCACTCGGGCCTCATCAGGACTGCTTCGTCCTAAAGCGCAGGTTGTACTAGGCACAGACAGACGTCTGGAGAGACACTTCTCTCAGCTGGGACTGAGATGCTATGGACCCTGCTTCCATCCCTGTCCTCCAATCACAACGACCAGCCCAGCTATCTGCAGTGGTATGAAATTAAATGTGGTGTCTACGTGAACTCGCCCCACTTCCTGTGTCTTTGAAAATGTTCGCTGCAGCATGTCTTAAACACCGACTGAGATCTCTAATCGTAAAATTAAATCATACATTTATTTATGTTTCCTTGTGTTAACTTAATGGGCCAGAGATAGGGGAAGAAACTCTAGAAACGGTCATTCATGTGTTCACAGGTCCTCCTTCCAGTCCATTAAAATAAATAGAACACAGAAAGCTGTCTATTTTATGCTTTAGAAAATAGTTCTACAGGAGAAGAGTCCGTATCTGCCACCCACCTGAAGGAAAAAAACAGAGAATGCTCACTGACTACAGTGTTTATCTAAATGCATTACGTCATTTCCTCAGTCTACAAAGTCATTGCATTTTATACACCACTGTTTTCCTGGGAATCTCATCAGTGAGTAACTGGGTCACTGTTATGCAGACTGTGAAAATGAGGTAACGTTCACCTGTGAGACTGGCCCAAATTAAAAAGATTGATACGTCCAGTGTGGCTAGCATGGGATGCTTACGAACTGTGGAAAGGAGTCTGTAAAATTGGTAAATGGCTTTTGGAAAAAGCAACTTGGCAGTATAAAAAATTCTAAAGTGTATCCTCTCCAGCAAGTGTACCTCCAGCTCCTCTGTATGCATATATTATCTAAATACATGGAGAAGTATTTATACATGTCCACAAAAAGATAAGCATAAGGATATTATCATAATACTGAAATAACACTAAGGTGATACATGAATTGACAGGCCACTGACTGGGGACTGGTTAAATAAACTACAAAACTATGGCACATTTATTCTCTGAGATACTATTTAATATTTTAAAAAAAGAAGTAAAAACAGATATATCAACATGGAAAGCTTTCTGAGAAAGAAAAAAACTAAAGTAGATAAACACTATATACATAATAATTTTTAGAATTATGAGAAAGAAAAAACTGTTAAAGAAAAAAACTAAGGTAGATAAACACTATATATAAGATGTTTTAGAATTATGTTAAAAGACACACCACCAATGTCTGTTCTATATATTTCTCTACCAGTCGTGTCCGTCTCTTTGCAACGCATGGACTGTAGCCCACCAAGCTCCTCCATCCATGGGATTCTCCAGGCAAGAATACTGGAGTGGGTTGCCATTTCCTTTTCCAGGGGATCTTCCCGACCCAGGGATTGAACCCAGGTCTCCCACATTGCAGGCAGACGCTTTAACCTCTGCACCATCAGGGAAGCCCTACATAGGAATACAATATGTAAATCCATTCAAAGGACCTAGAAACACGAGCCCCAGTGTGGAGGAGATTTAGGGTGGGAGCATGCTGCTCATAGGTACTTGTGATGTCTGTATTTTAATAAGCATGTATTGATAAATTGTTTGGGGAACTACATTCAATATCAGGAGATGATGAAGGACAAGGAAGCCTGGAGTGCTGCAGTCCATGGGGTCACAAACAGTTGGACACAACCTGGCAACTAAACAAACAAAAATCTTTCTTTAAAGATTTATCCTTAATAAATAAGGATAAAGGATAATCTTTCTTTATCCTTTTAAAGGGTGGTTGGGGAGGGACAGTTAGGGAGTTTGGGACTGACAGGTACACAATGCTATACTCAAAGTGGATAACCAATAAGAACCTACTGTACAGCACAGGGAACTCTGCTCAGTAGTATCTAACAACCTAAATGGGAGAAGAATTTGAAAAGGAATACACATGTATATATGTAACTGTACATATATAAACTTTACATATATACATACACATATACATATGTATATACATAGATTACATATAACACTTTACATATGTATATACATACATATATACATATATTACATACATATATACACTGTACATATATACACACTGTACACTTTGCTGTACACCTGAAACAACATTGCTAATCAACCATACTCCAATATAAAATACAAAGTTAAAAAAATAAAATAGAAGGGAAACATGGAAATAAAAATAAGATCCTCAGCCTGATCTTCTACCCACCCATATACAGATGTCCTCTCCTGCACCACCCCACAGACCTAACCACATGGGCTACATGAGGGGGAATGATCACCAGATTTAGAATTCTGACAAATAAACACAAAACTGGAGTGGTAAAATAATAATATAATGTTCCTGATTATATTATATCATGATTCTTCTACTACTTAGAATAAAAACATAAATCTTATAATTTAATATTTAAGAGTCATCTTAATATTTTCTCTATTTTCCAATCTTATACAATGATCATACATTATCATCTAACTGGGAAAAAGTCTAAACTAGTGATTTCAGTGGGAGTGGTTTTGCCCTCCCTAGAGATGCTGGGCAGCATCTAGAGACACTTTTGGCTGTCACCACTTGGGGAGCAGTTGCTACTGGCACCTAGTGGGTAGAGACCAGGTTGCCGCCAAACACCCCGTGATGCACAGGACAGCCCCCGCAACAAAGAGTTATCTGGCCCAAGTACCNTACATAGGAATACAATATGTAAATCCATTCAAAGGACCTAGAAACACGAGCCCCAGTGTGGAGGAGATTTAGGGTGGGAGCATGCTGCTCATAGGTACTTGTGATGTCTGTATTTTAATAAGCATGTATTGATAAATTGTTTGGGGAACTACATTCAATATCAGGAGATGATGAAGGACAAGGAAGCCTGGAGTGCTGCAGTCCATGGGGTCACAAACAGTTGGACACAACCTGGCAACTAAACAAACAAAAATCTTTCTTTAAAGATTTATCCTTAATAAATAAGGATAAAGGATAATCTTTCTTTATCCTTTTAAAGGGTGGTTGGGGAGGGACAGTTAGGGAGTTTGGGACTGACAGGTACACAATGCTATACTCAAAGTGGATAACCAATAAGAACCTACTGTACAGCACAGGGAACTCTGCTCAGTAGTATCTAACAACCTAAATGGGAGAAGAATTTGAAAAGGAATACACATGTATATATGTAACTGTACATATATAAACTTTACATATATACATACACATATACATATGTATATACATAGATTACATATAACACTTTACATATGTATATACATACATATATACATATATTACATACATATATACACTGTACATATATACACACTGTACACTTTGCTGTACACCTGAAACAACATTGCTAATCAACCATACTCCAATATAAAATACAAAGTTAAAAAAATAAAATAGAAGGGAAACATGGAAATAAAAATAAGATCCTCAGCCTGATCTTCTACCCACCCATATACAGATGTCCTCTCCTGCACCACCCCACAGACCTAACCACATGGGCTACATGAGGGGGAATGATCACCAGATTTAGAATTCTGACAAATAAACACAAAACTGGAGTGGTAAAATAATAATATAATGTTCCTGATTATATTATATCATGATTCTTCTACTACTTAGAATAAAAACATAAATCTTATAATTTAATATTTAAGAGTCATCTTAATATTTTCTCTATTTTCCAATCTTATACAATGATCATACATTATCATCTAACTGGGAAAAAGTCTAAACTAGTGATTTCAGTGGGAGTGGTTTTGCCCTCCCTAGAGATGCTGGGCAGCATCTAGAGACACTTTTGGCTGTCACCACTTGGGGAGCAGTTGCTACTGGCACCTAGTGGGTAGAGACCAGGTTGCCGCCAAACACCCCGTGATGCACAGGACAGCCCCCGCAACAAAGAGTTATCTGGCCCAAGTACCAACAGTGCTCAGGCTAAGTAGCCCTAATCTAAGTACACCGCTTGTAAGTAACATCCCTATTTATGCTCACTTCCTCACTTTGTATCTCTGATATTATTTATAAGACACAGTGAGAAGGCTGGGCTCCTACCTGAACAGTGAACTGGTAGATCATGACCAGGCTGACTGCCATGGTGATATTGGCCAACAGGGAGAAGATGGACAGGGCTCGGAGGTTCCTGACGAACACCAGCAGCACCATGAATGGCAGGAACATGAGCATGTAGAGTCTCGAGTCCATAGTGGGCGTCAGGATCACTGTCTCGTTGTTGTGGCAGTTGCTGGTGGTTCCATTGGCCATTTCTATCACCTAGAATGAAGGGGAGAAACAGAGACAGCCTCTCAGATGACAAAGGCCAGTAACCCTCCCACCAGAAGGGGTTCTAGGCTAAAGGCTCAGTGTGTGAACAAATCGTACAGGAAGTCAGTGGTCATGGAACCATCTTCAGAGATCCTCGTAATTATCATTAGCAACCCAACTGTCAGAGCTGGGATTGATCACATCATACCTAAAGACAAGAAAGGACTTTCCTGGTGGTCCACTGGTTAATAATTCACCTGCCAACACAGCGGACATGGGTTTGATACCTAGTCCAAGATGATCCCACATGCCACGGGGCAACTAGACCCATGCGCTCCAACTACTGAGTCTGTGCTCTACAGCCCACGAACCACAACAAGAGAAGCCCGAACGCCACAACTAAAGAACAGCCTCTACTCGCTGCAACTAGAGAAGGCCCTAGCACAGCAACAAAGACCCAGCATAGCCATAAATAAATAAATAATAAAAATACAGACCAGAGGACAGCAAGACATCTTGAGGTTTCCTGATGTCCTAGGTCTTTAAATAAAATCAAATGACGCTGATCCTGTTCTATGTAAAGTGTTAAGATCTCAATTCTTGTGCTGAACAAAACTGGCTTGGGAGGGATCCTAAACAGAAAGCCCACTCATCTCTTGCCATTCGTTTCACTAGGGCCTACCTGTTTAAAGTTGTCAGCCAGAAAGACAAAATAGATACAGCAGAATCCCAGCTGTGTGACGATTAGGAAGAAGTCCACAATGCGCCTGTGGGTGAGGAAGGAAGGAAGATAAAAAATCAAACAATAGAAAGTAAGACAGCCAGAGAGATGGGGGTTTGAACACTGCTTCTTCCCAAGTCATCACAGATCCTTCTCATCAAGTTACAAGGATGAGAGTGCCCTGATAAGAGGAGAAAGTGTGTCACTGGTCTAGAGCCCTGGAAGAAGGTAAGGGAGGCGCTATCTGTGTGGTTCCCGAGAACACCTTCTGGCTGCATGCCAGGAATGCTACACACAGTCAGGCAGGCCCAAGACAGTCCCGAGACTGCACTGGCCGGAGTGGAGCACATACATAAGGACCACTACCTGTCCCTTGGGTACCCCTTCCCTATGGCCCACCTGTCCCATTTCATCGTTTGTCCTAAAGCTACAGGGAGCCCTTAGCATAAGAGCCTAAGAAGCGGACCCCTTCACAGTCTCTTTCTATAACTTGGATCAAAAAAACAGCTGACTCTCACATAAGGACATGGAAAGAGATGTGTCAAAACCTGCTGTGGTTTAAGCACAGTTACAACAACAGCTAGTGACAACCTAATGGGTCATCAAAGGGAAAATGCTTAAATTATAGGCCATTTTAGATGGAACAGTACACAGCAGGTAAAAAGAATATGTTAAATCTACGTGTGCCAAAACAGAAATGTCTAAAGACCGTTAAGGGAAAAAAAAAAAATCCCACCGAGTTTCCAGTCAGAATGCATAGTATGGTAATTAGGGTAAAAAATGTAAGGAATCTGTTGTTGTGAGTTTTTACATACTCAGAAAATTCCAGGAGAATATTCATGCAACTGTGACTATACTTTTACTCTTCACTTTACGTTTTTCTATCTTGTTAAAAAAAAGTTGTTGCTGCTGGGTTGTTTTTCACCATGAGCACACATTAATTTTATTAAAGGAAGGAAGGAAAGGAGGGAGGGAAGAAGTCAGGAAGGGAGGAAAGAAAAAGAGGATGAGGAATTGGGAGAGAAAGAGAGAGAAGGAGGAAAGAGAAAAAAACAAGACATGCAGAAAAAGAGAGAGGAGAAGACTCAGCCAACAACCAACCAACCAACAGGGGTCACTTGGCAACCTGGCTTCTGCAGGCACAGAAAATGATTTTGCTGAAACAATTACAGAAACCTGCATCACAGGAGGAAGCTTACTATGTGTGAAGGTAAAAATCTCCCTATGATCACAAAAAGGAGTTTTTCTGGAGAACATTAATATGATTCAATTAAAAAAAAAGGTCAGGGGAACTTCCTTGGTGATCCAGTGGCTAAGAATCTGCTGTGCAATGCAGGGGACTCTGGTTAAATTCCTGGTCAGAGAACTAAGATCCCATGTGTCCTAGGGCAACTAAACCCATGCACTGCAATGGAGATCCTGCATGCTCCAACTAAGACTCGATGTAGCCAAATAAATGAACATTAAAAAAAAAAAAAAGGATCCAGCCCTTGATGTTATCAGTTTTCTATATCAAAATGTACCATTGTCTCAAATGGTAAACAAACAATAGAATACTTCCCTCCAGGTGTCTGAAAAATTACCAGAAGGAGAAATTTCCAAATACTTCCCACATCAGCTTCTGAAACATCTCTTTCCCTAAAAAACCCTTTTGCTCTAATTCCCCTCACCTCCCCCTTGAAGCCCTGCTTCTCCTGCCCAGTGCCCGGCCCTGAAAGCACCTATCAAGTGCGCTTCTCACTGGCACAGTGGACAAGAGCATCTTTGAGGTTCCTCCCCATCGGGGCCCCTGCGGTGCATTGCTAGTTCCTGATACTCTCTCTACTGGTATAGCCTATTCCTGACCTCTTCTCAACAGATCTCCCACACATCTTTCTCCTTCTCCTGGAAAGCCAGGACTATGTAATATGGGGAAACCATCCTCCCTATACCTGGAATTGCTTTGTACCACTTATAAGAATGTGTTCAAATGTCTGTTGACCAAAAGAGGGGATAAAATACCATCACTGGTCATAGGCTGTCAAAGCTGGAAGAGCCCTTAGCTACTTTTTAGGCCAGTGCCCTTCTGTCTTACCAATAAGGAAACTGAGGCCCAAGGGAGAGGAGTGATCTCACAGCTCAAGGTCACAAAAATGACCACTGGCAGAGATGAGCCCAAGCAATACTCTTCCCATGAGCTACATGGTCTTCCATCTCTCATCACCCTATCTGGAGACCCTCACACTGGGCAGCCACAGCCGCTAAGAAGAAGGAAACCCATTACCTTCCCCACTGCGCGTGGTTCCGGAGCCAGGAGACGGGGCTGGCTTCCAGGCCATACATCACTGTATCCCCATAGTCCACAAAAGGCTTGTTCAGTCTGGGAGGAAGCAGGGTGGGGAAGGGCACAGTGTGGGGTCAGACAATGACAGGACCAATAGAGCTCACGGAGACCTGGGTGGGATCCCCATCTGCCACCCCGGACACACCACCTAGTCCTCAGTCTGATGCTTTCAAGGAGCGTAAGTCTGAAGTCAATGGGACAGTTACTTTCCTTATAGTTAAGCAATCATCTGGTAAAATCTTTTCAATGGGGTGCATATTACAAAGCAAATAAAACTAGAATATGGTCTCTGCACACCAGTTATAAGTTAGTGTGACAGATGACGTATGTGTGTGCTCACTCAGTCATGTCTGGCCCTTTGGGACCCCATGGACTGGAGCCCGCCAGGCTCTTCTGCCCATGGTATTTTCCAGGCAAGAACACTGGAGTGGGTTGCCATGCCCTCCTTCAGGGGATCTTCCCGACCCAGCGATCGAACCCACGTCTTCTGTGCCTATTCTAGTGGCAGGCGGATTCTTTACCACTGAGGCATCCGGGAAGCCATGTGACAGGTGACAACAAGCTAAAAAAGGGCACAGAAACTGCCAGAGAAAGGCCTAACGAGCGGCCACCTTCAGCTAGCACAGAGAGTCGCGAGTGATATGTGTTGAGCGCTCACTTCCGGCGCTGGTAATGGAAGCTGGAAGGACAGCCTGTCACTCAAGAGGTGCATGGAACACTCTCACCTGTAGCAGAAGTGGTGAGCGCACTTCACCAGGATACTCATGCAGTGCACAGCCACGAGGCCGATCACCAACAGGCTGAGGGGACCCATCTGTGGACAGGCATTGCGGGCCAGGGAGGGAGAGACAGGCAAGCAGGGTTAGAATGGAATTTGCACATGATCAAAACGTGACTAGGGTACCAGCCAATGACAGAACTTCCGGCAGGGCATTCAAGAAACAAACGTGCTCACAGAGATTAGTTGAGCAGGAAAGGCACCCTCTGAACCTCAGCAGGCCTTCTAGACAATTAATCTCCCTGAGGAGAATGACACAGATTAGGCTGTTTCGAGACTGCTGCCTACTCAGCAGAATAGAAGGCTCCTGGGATTGTCTGGGAAGAACAGACAGGCTATGGGCTGGTGGGAGGGGGCGAGTTCTGTCTAGAGTAACACACAGGCCAGTCTTTAGCGGAGGACACGTCCATCCTCTGAGCTACCTCTAACTTTATTCATTTATTTTTACTTTTCCCATATAATTTTTTAAAGTTGATATGTTGTATTTTCATTTTTATTCAGTTAAGAATTTTTTTTTTTTTTCTGGCCTCAAGCCATGTGGGATCTTAGCTCCCAGGCAAGGTTTGAACCAGTGCCCCCTGCAGTGCTACAGTGGAAGCACAGGCTTAACCAAGGGACTGCCAGGAAATGCCCTATCTCCAACTTTGAAAGAAAGCAGAATGGCTCTGGACAGGCAGTCTAACAGGGGGAGAATCAAGAAAGGAAAAAAAATAAGATTTTCAGAGTTGTCCATCTAAGGGCAGGGCATGGAAAGACTATGGAAAATGGACAGAATTCTGTTATTCTTTAGTTAATATTATTGATGGAAATGGCCAGGACCTCCTCCTTACCTCAAGTAGCCTCCATGAGGGCAGGAATCTTTGTTTGTTTCACTCACTAATAATAGTCTTAAGAATCTAGAACAGTGCTTGGCACACAGCAGCTCCTCAAAAGATACCTTTAGATGAATAAACCTGAACTCTGCTTTTTCTCAACTGCATTTGAAAAAGAAAAGCTTCTCATTTCAAAATGTATTATATGAAGTAAATTAAACACACACACATGCACCATCTCCTAAAATCTGTCACAATACTTCCTTGCACCGATGCAGACCCTTACCAAGATGCCTGCATTTTTCACCGCCAGAGGCAGCCCCAGGAGTCCTGTGCCAATGTTGCTTTTTAGCAGGTGGATCAGGGTCTGGAACCATCTGAAGTGGGAATAAGGCAGAAAAGGGCAGGTTAACAATAATAAGAGGTAACATTTATTGAGTACTTACCATTGAGCTAAGTGCCTTCATGAATCATCTCATTCAATTTCCAGCACGGCAGGCATATTCTTTACCACTGAGCCACCAGGGAAGCCCAGAATAACATTATGAGATAAGTATTAACTTCATTTTACACAGGATGAAGCAACTTGTTCAAGGTCACACATCTGAGTGTGAACTTGGATTCAAACTCAGGCTATCTAGCCCCCGACCCCATTCTCCTAGTCACTGGGCTATAATGTCCATTCCCCAAGGCATCTCTGAGTTCACCTCGCTTAGAGATTAGACCAGAGGGACAGTATGGTGTTGCTCCTGATGTATTGGTTTTCACCTTGGAACTTTCCACTATAAAGACTCAGATCCAGAATTGCAACAGAGGATTCCAAGCATAACTGTTAAGGACAGACACACTGCTATGAGTAAAGAACAGGGGAAATAACAAAATAGAAGCCCCAAATCCCTATCAGAAAGTTTTATGCAATGTGAACAGAGTAAAAGTCATATGGTCCCACAGTCCCTGGTGTACTGTCTATTAAAAAAAAAAAGTCAAATGCCATAGAGTCCTAAGATTGGAGAAGCCCTCTTCAGACAGACACCTAATTTATCCTTCTGTCTTGAGAAGTCCCTCTCAAGCTGCAACTGGAAAGCTTCTCATGTGTCATTATTTTCTCACTCAACAAACACCATCTATAATGTGTAAAACACTGTGTTAATGCAATGGTGGAAACTGCATGGCTCAGACGTGAACGTTAGTCTCTAGAAACTAATAAAGTCTGCAGGAAAATAAGGCAGACACATTAAAAAGATCAAACATGATACCACTTTGCCCCAGACTTCCTCAAGATTTGGTCCCTGGCACTGTCTGGAAATTCTTCTCCATGTATAACCTAAATACCTCCTAAATGATGCTTCCATACATGTCTTCCAAACTGCAATTTAGTAGAAACTCAAACCAAATCATGTGTTATCTTGTGGTGGTGGTTTAGTCACTAAGTTGTGTCTGACCCTTGCGACCCCATGGACTGTAGCCTGCCAGGGAGCTCTGGCCATGGGATTTCCTAGGCAAGAACACTGGAGTGGGTTGCTATTTCCTTCTCCAAGGGATCTTCCCAACCCAGAGATCAAATCAGGGTCTCCTGCATTACAGGCGAATTCTTTTCCATTGAGCCAACGGGGAAGCCCACTAACTTGTAAGAACCATAATAAATAAGATCTGTCTACACTCTCTGGAAAGGAATTTTACTCTCGGTAACCTTTCTCCCTCTACCTCCAGGAAAAAAACTCTCTTGACCTCCTTACTGTCCCCAAATTTCTCATGCAAGATCAAGAAAACTGCTTCAAGTCTGATCAAGAAGAGGCAAGTGCTCTCCTGGACGAAACTAAGAGACGGCAAGAGTCCAGGGGTGATTCCTCCATTATCAAGGGCCAGTGACTAGGAGATTACGGGCAGAATGATGGACCAGTCAAATTTCTATCTTGGCAAATGTTTAATCCACTTAAAGGCAAAGGTAAGCACTTCACCAAAACTACCTGCCTACCGGAGGCCTCCTCAAAACACCTCTGGGCTGGGTTTCATAGCAGATCAGATCCCTCCAGCCCTGATTTTGCCATTAATTATGAAAATTCCCTTCCCTCCTCTGGGCCTATCATCTCATATGAGAGGACTCAATCAGAACAGCATACTTCAAACTCTTAAACAGTAGGGCTCTAAGCAATTGACGGAAATTATTCTTTGTTAAAATAATCAGTGTATTTATTTATGGTGGTGCTGGGTCTTCGCTGATGCGCTCGAGCTTTCTCTAGTTGCGGAGAGTGGGGGGGCTACTCTTCATTGTGGCGCACAGGCTTTTCATTGTGGTAGCTTCTGTCATTGTGGAGCACAGGCTCTATGCACGCGAGCTTCAGTAGTTATGGTACATGGGCTTAGATGTCCCGAGGCTTGTGGAATCTTCCTGGACCAGGGAATCAAACCCATATATCATGCACTGTCAGGCAGATTCTTAGCCACTATACCAAAAGGACTTCCAAAATTAACCTTTTCACCAATGGCCATGAGCTGAGATTACCCAAAACCATGAGTTATCACAGTATCAATTCCATGGACTAAAGAATCTTAACTATGGGGGTAAGAGGGAAAAATAAGCCTAGCAAATCATAGTTCTTATACTTTCTTTGGCCTTAGGACCCTTCTACGTACTTAAAAATTATTGAAGATCCCACATCGTTTTTGCTTATATGGATTATATCTGCAGATATACATATGTATATATATATATATATATATATATACACACACACACATTTTGTATATATGTATATATACACATATATATATTTTATAAATTAAACCAAGAAACTTAAATATATATAATTAATTTAAAATAACAATACACTTACTACATGTTAATAAAAATAACCAATTTTTAACAAAAAGTAACTCTATTTTCCAAAAACATAAAATGTGAGAAGTGCACTATCTTACTTTTTTTTGCAAATCTCTTTAATGTCTTGTTTGATACCTGGATTATCTTTTGCATTCAACCTCTTATGATACATTGCTTTGATGGAAGTCCCTGAAGAAAATCTGCCCTCACACAGATAGGTAGTTAGAACGTATCTGAATAGCCTGTTCAGGCAACTGTGATATTTTTTTGTTTGATACTACATCAAAACTGGACACACATAGTTTCTTAGGAGTTAGTTGTAATGTGGAATCTGACCTTTTCATACTCTACTATGTGAAAATACACTGGCAATCTTGCTCCTTGAATAGATCTTTTACCCACACACAATTTCCCAACATCACACTTTGGCCATATGGGAGATACTGGTTCCCTGACCTACATGGATCTTTCAAATGCTGGCACATTTCATTATACGACATTAAAAAAAAATCACATTCATCAGTATGTCCCTAATCTCATTAGACAAGTCTTTAGGTAAAGGGAAGCTGTCAAGGTCATAGTGCAGGATACAAGTTTATTTTTTTTGATTTTGCTCAAAAGCTCAAATTTCATTGTTGGTGAAGGAAATGACAACCCACTCCAGTGTTCTTGCCTGGAGAATCCCAGGGACAGGGGAGCCTGGCGGGCTGCCATCTATGGGGTCGCCCAGAGTCGGACATGAGTGAAGCGACTTAGCGGCAGCAGCAGCAACAACATATAGTACTGGTGTTTTTTTTTGGCTGTGCTGGATCTTTACTGTGGCTTGAGAACTTTCTCTAGTTGCAGCATGCTGGTTTCGTTGCACCTGCGGTATGTGGGATCGTAGTTCTCCAGCTAGGGATTGAATTTGCAACTTTTAAACCACTGGACCACCAGGGAAGTCCCTTAATAGTTTTTCCTGAGGTGACGGTCTCATTACTTTCATTTTCAAGAAAATATCTGCCAAGTAGTCAGATCTGAACAACCTACAGTTTCCTAGTTGTTCAGGAGAAGAACTGACTTGTTCAGACAACTTAGTAGAACCAGCTAGAGGTGGAGAGGGGCTTATAATGTGGGCAGACGGTCTCCTCTAGTTTGGAGTTCACTAGAGAAAATGCCATGCCCCAGGAAAGACTGAAGCCAGGGGGCCTTTACCAGTAATGAGCTCCAAGAGAAGTTTTCATGTGCACTTTCCATTTTGTCACACAGAATATTAACAAAATATTCTGGACTGAAGGGTCAAGATTTAATAAAATTAGTGATATGACTGCTTCATCAAGGAAATGCTTAAGTGAAAAATACAATGATGAGCATAATTTGGAGTTACCTCCTTGATGCACGCTGCTGCTGCTGCTAAGTCACTTAGGTCATGTCCGACTCTGTGTGACCCCATAGATGACAGCCCACCAGGCTCCCCCATCCCTGAGATTCTCCAGGCAAGAACACTGGAGTGGGGTGCCATTTCCTTCTCCAATGCATGAAAGTGAAAAGTGAAAGTGAAGTCGCTCAGTCGTGCCGACTCTTAGCAACCCCATGGACTGCAGCCCACCAGGCTCCTCCATCCATGGGATTTTTCAGGCAAGAGTACTGGAGTGGGTTGCCATTGCCTTCTTCGTTGATGCATGCTAAGGTGCCAGCAATTTCACCCATCGTTGCTTCTGAATCATCAGTGCAAATGTCAAACAGTGAAAAGACAAATCACATCTAGTATTGTGAAAACAGTTTTGACTTCGTGGGCTTCTTAAAATGGTCCTGGGACCCCCAATGGGTCTGAAGACCATACTTTGCAAATGGCAACTCCAGATAACCTAATGAAGACCAGTTTCAGTCAACTGGTTTCTCAGCCTGCCAGCCTGAGGGAAAAAGTATCAAAGCTTGGTCAAGAGCAGTATAATGTAGCTCAATAGGGCAACAAGAAAACTTTGCCCGAAAGAGTAAAATCTGAGGCTGTCATCAAAGCAGTCAACAGCTTGATAACTTGAAGGGTTAGGAAATTAACCTCACCAAACACATTATCATGGAAGCACCTGGGGCTCCTATCTGCATCCCTGACTGGGGATTCTTACTGAGTCCTAATCCCTAGAAGAGCCTGGTGTGCATGCATATACTTTGCTTCTTGTACTTTGTTCCATGTATTTTTTCCACATACTTTGTTCCTTGGCAAATTAGATAACACGGTGGAGTAAGTCCCCAGGAAACAGGAACCCAGCTCAAAAACTTGTCCCTAACACTTCTCGCCTGTAGAGCTAACTAGGTCCCAAATCAGCTTATACTTAATCACACCTGGCACATTTCTACATGCAACGCTTCTGGGGATCCAGGCTGCAGGCAAGTACTCAACCAATCCTCCAAGTCCCAAAGGAGTACTTTTCCCTGCACCACTTGTGATGGGTTTGTGATACCTGCCATCACTTACAGAGGGGCTTTCCTGGGTCACCTACCTTGTTTCACAATACCAGGGCAGGATGGGCCCTCAGAAAAAGTACACCCCCAAGCAAGGCCAAGAGAACATTGATCAAACATTCCAATCGGTCAATTTCCAGCAAACAATAGGAGACAATTTGGCGTTGACTATTAGTTATAACCCAATGTGAAAAAAAAGAGAGATTCAGAATTGCTAACAACCATGCATTGTCTTCAGTAAGACAAAACCTATGAGTTACCAATCCTGATGTTGCTAGATGATTGGCTGAGGAGTCCCTCTAAAAATGAAAATCGAGACCCCATATGGCAAGCACTGCATAGACAAGCTGATGTCTCAGAGCAAGGAGCAAAAACTGGAAAGAAAACTAGAGAGAGAAGCTTGGAAGAAGCAGTATACAGTAACCAGAGAGACTTCTGAAGAGAAGCCATCACATAGCATTGGCTGCATTTGACACTCCTTCCACCTGGGGGAAGTCACGTAGGTGGGTAAGGTTAGGGAATAGAGAGGAAAGATAGCTCTCACTGCTGCTGGTTGGGGCCTAAGTAATCTTTTCCAACAACTAACACTGCAAGCTTATGGGGAAATCTACAGTAGCATGCCAGAGGAGAAAGAAGCTATGGAGATGGAACCTTTATGAGCAGAAAACCAGCTAGAGGTGGAGAGAGGCTTATAATGTGGGCAGACCCATCTCCTCTAGTTTGGAGTTCACTACAGAAAATTCCATGCACCAGGAAAGACTGCAGCTACGGGGGCTTTACCAGTAATGAGTTCCAAGAGAAGCTCCCATGGTCTCCTTGGGCAGGCACAGGGCACAGTGTGAGTCAAGGACATAATGGATCCCTCAGTGAGTCACACCCAACCCCCAAGGGAACACACAGAGGATGACGGAAAAGCTTGGGGAATAAACAGAAGGGCCGCAGAAGATGGGGTGCTGTGGTCCAGAGAAAATATTAGGGCTCTGCTGATTTCAAAACTGAACCAGACAACTCAGTGGAGTAGAAAACCCTCTTCTGAATCTTCTCACTTGATGAGTAAATCAGCATAGCTTCACATGGGGGTCCTCAGTCTTATATTTGGAAAAACTGAGGCCCACAGAGGGCCAAACTAACCCAGATGAGACTTGGGATTCAGTTTCCAGAGATAAGGCATAAGCCCTCCTAAGGGCATACAAAGCAAATCACCTCTTCTTTTTCTTTTTAAAAATTTTATTTATTTATTTATTTTGATCTGGATCATTTTTTTAAAGTCTTTACTGAATTTGTTACAATATTGCTTATGTTTTATGTTTTGGTTTTTGGCAGCGAGGCACGAGGGACCTTAGTTCCCTGACCAGGGATCGAACACACATCTCCTGCATTGGAAAGCAAAGTCCTAACCACTGGAGTACCAGGGAAGTTCCCTCTTCTTTACCGAAGTCTTGAATCTTTTAGGACCTCCCTGGGAGCTCAGCTGGTAAAGAATCCGCCTGCAATGCAGGAGACCCCACTTCAATTTCTAGGCTGGGAAGATCCCAGACTTCCCACTCCAGTATTCTTGGGCTTCCCTGGTGGCTCAGACAGTAAATAATCTGCTTGTAATGCGGGAGACCTGAGTCCAGTTCCTGGGTTGGGAGGATCTCCTGGAGGAGGGCATAGTGCAGGAGAAGTTATTTTTCCCTCTATTTATTCTGTCAAATGCCCTGGTTGTTTGGTGATGGGGACAGAAGTCTGGGGGAGACTTTGCAAAGGACTGTCTGTACTGGACTTGGAGTTATTGAAGCTTCTAGCACAGATGACCTAAATTAAAAGAATGTTCTCTCTAGAAGTTTTTCTTATGTTCAGGCTGTTACTTAGCACCAGCCTTCTGCGACCAACGCAGGTGAAATGAACAAAGAATAAGAAACAGAGTAGAGAGTAACTGACAAAGAGCTCAGATCTCAGCACCATCTCTTTACGTGTTACTCTCATCTGTAAAGTAGGGAACTGATAAAATCGAGGGGCAAAAATAACTCAAAGGGAGATTACATTACTAACACAGAATGTGGGGATACGATTCCCACCCCTAGGGCAGACAGAACAGCTACTTACGTTGTGCTGTTGCTTTCCCCAAACCGCATGTAGGACCCTGAGGAAGAGAAGTTGTGCAGGCCTTCGGACGGGCTCTCCTCCGGGCTCGCGTCGGTGGAGCTGTAGTCACGGTAGTCCTCATCCCGAAGTCTCTGCGTGGACATGGTAACTGGGGGGACAGGGGCAGCACTCAGACCTCCAGTGGCTCGTGCCTTTAGTTCCAAGCCTGGGGTTGGCTCTAGGGCAGACGGAGCCATTGTCACAGAGCTCAGTGACAGCTGCACTATGGATTAAGTACAGTGAGAATGCCTGATACTGACAGAAATGAAAAAGGTACAAAGTTCACATGGGCGGGCTGAGCTCACTTGAATGCTGCCTCCCAACCGACGGGTGCCGCATTCACAAGTTTCTAAATTTGCCAGCACACCAGGACAGAACAAAGGCGAGGCTCTGCTTGGGAGTGGGCAGGAGACACAGACAGGCACCTCTTGGTAGTCTTTCCTATGCCTTAGGTTAGGATTGACAACCCCTTCCACTGAGCAAATTTCTTGGACCCCGGACAACAGTGATATTTTATCTACATCCATCTTCCCCAAAAGCAAGCTCTTAAAGGACAGGAACCTAAATATTCCTAAGTTGCATACTATGTTTCCAATGCATTCAGTACAGTAAGAACCTTCTGCAGTCCAGAAATCCTGTCCAGATCATCTGATTCTACTCAAACTCTCCACCAGGTCCCAAAGCTACAAAAGATGTTCCCTTTCTGCCAGGACCTCTGGTATGTTCTATACTCTTTGGTGTATACTCACTCCCTCATCCTAGGACTCTTTTCTTGCAACCAGCATGAACATTGAGAAACGGAGCTAAAAGCAGCTCAGAGGAAGACTAGAAGCGTGACAGGTACCCACCACTGGCCTTTGTTGCAACATCTCCCTTCCACCCGTCTTCCTTTTTAACAGATCTGCTGATTTTTTTTAAAGACAGTGGAAGAAGAAAACCTTCCTAGTACATGCAGAGGAAGGACAGAAAAGATGGTATCCTCTGGGTGGACTTTGCTTTAGTAATTAAGCAGCAGAAAAGAGAACAAGATACACTATCTATTCGCTAAGATGCACTACAAGTATACATTCCAAGAGCTGTGTAAGCTCCCAGAATATGAGGGTCTGTTGCTAAAAGAGCCATTGGAGGTCACTCCAAACTGCTCATTTTACAGATAAAGAATCAACCCCCCCAAAAGCTGAAGGGACCTGCTCTGCTACAGCCAGGTAGCACCCAAGCAGTAAACATACATCCTGACACTCTGCCTGAATCTGGAAACATCACTGAATACACTGCCAGTTGCAGTGATGGAATATCATAATAAGAGAGAGTCAACTTCCTCCAGGAGTCTGCAATTGAGTAAGGAAAAAAAGGTTCATGAACATTAAAAATTACAAATAAAAATCCTTCTGATACTTGGCAGACTGGTACGACCACCTGCCTACAAAATGCCTTTCCCTATCCTGAATCTCATATGCTGCCTCAGATGCTCAGGAGAAGACAGGACCTCCGAGGGCCATCACAACGTGCTGTCCCACCTGACACGTAACATTAGTTGCCAGAGACTAGACCGCTCTGTGTCAAGTGCTCCCAGAAGTCCAGCCCCTGGGGATTCTTCAGACCCCACCTGGCACCTGAGTGATCCAGGGTGATCTCATTTTCTCCCACCAACCACATAACCTCATGAAGAAAGTGCTTGGCAGACAGCCAGCAAAGGACTTGGAAGTCCCAGAGAGGATTCTGCCACACCTCACCACCAGAGCTGACCTTGCTAAGCATCTATGAGAGCATCATTTATTCACACAGTGGAAGAATTCAAGGAGTCATCTAAGCTCTTGGGGCAACTAAAATAAGAAGGCTAGGGTGGGGGGAAATCTATAAAGTATCTTAATGTGAACAGTTGAAAGCTGCTACTCAGGTAAAATCGATTGAGTTTCTATGCAGGACATCCCTGATGGTCCAGCGGCTAAGACCCCATGCTCTTGTTGCAAGGAGCCCAGGTTCAATCCCTGATCAAGGAACCTGACCCCACATGCCTCAACTAAAGATCCTGAGTGCTACAACTAAGATCCAGCATGCCAAATAAGTAAATAAATAGTTTTCTTTTTTTAAAAAAAGGTTAATATCTATGCATGTCAGAAGTGTGAAAAGTAAAAGTGTTAGTTGCTCAGTTGTGTCTGACTCTTGCGATCCCATGGACTGCAGCCTGTTCAGCCTCCTCTGTCCAAGGGATTTCCCAGGCAAGAATAGTGGAGTGGGTAGCCATTCCCTTCTCCAGGGGATTTTCCCAATCCAGGGATCAAACCTGGGTCTCCTGCATTTCAGGCAGATTGTTTACCATCTGAGCCACTAGGAAAGCATGTCAGAAGACCTGGTGCTAAAGCTGCCTCGTATCACTAGTTTGCTCAGTAGCCTGAAGCAATTCTTATTTGACTCAGGTCTTAGTTCCAAATGCTAAAAAGTTGGGTGTGGGGGGGTATGGTATACTAACCTATCTCTCAGCACCTCTTCCAGGAATCAGTGTAATTCTTTATGCAAACAACGGCTACTTTTGAGTCTCTTCCAACATACCCAAAGCATCTGAGGAACAGAAGCCTTCCAGGTGAACCGTGCATATTACTAAGGAAGAGGAACAGAAAACAGGCACTGACAAGTTCCCCAATCCCTCCCCATCAACCAAGAAACCACTCTTGGTACAGACACTCAATTTATTTCAAACACTGTTAAGAAGCCTCCTTGTGTCACTGTAAAAACTGAAGTGACCCACAGCAGATTATCACTAAAAAAATTGCTCAGAAAGAAGCTGAAAATCTACAGATCCAAAGTCCAGTGAACAACTGCAGGATATGGAAGATGTGGCTTGGCAACTGAGCATGTTGAAAAAGGTGAATAATGCTACTTACTGGTTTTAGTTGATGATAAGTTCAACAGAAATCAATGATAACACAATAGATGCCAATTCTGCTAATGCAATTCTTGGTTTCACTACAAGAAAGAACCCCAGGGAGATGACAGACTGTTCTTTTTTTTTTTTTTTGCCATACCTTGCACTCTATTCCAGGCAGCACACTATAAAGGGGATGTGACCAACTGCTGGATAGCCAGGGGTCAGGACCAAGGTTACTAGGGGGAAAGAAAGCAGCTAAATGAAGAATGGTTGCAAGTCCTGAGAAGGTTCAACCTGGAGAACTGGAAACTCAGGAGGTACAAAAATTGTCTTTCAAAGCTGTTCTAGGGATCAGATTCATCCTTTGGAGCCTCCAAGATTACTCAGAAACAGGATCATTAGGTGGAAAGTAAAGGGAGGCAGGTCTTTGGCATAAAATAAGGAAGCCATCTCTCAAAGGAGTTATCCACAGGACTTCCCTGGTGGTCCAGTGACTAAGACTTGACCTTCTGATTCTGGGGGCCCAGGTCTGATCCCTGGTTGGGTAACTAGATCCCAGATGCTACAACTAAAGATCCCGTGTGCCACAACTGAGACCTGGCGCAGCCAAATATATAAATAAATAAGGATATTTTAAAATGTGTGTGTGTGTGTGTGTGTGTGTGTGTGTGTGTATTAAAGGCAGTATCCAGGAACTTCCCCGAGTCCTTCGTTCAGGGGTTGAGACTCCAATGCTTCCACTGCAGATGTATTGGCTTCGATCCCTGGTCAGGGAACTATGATTCTGCAAGCTGCATGATGACCAAAAAGGAAAAAAACAAAACAAAACAGGAGTTGTCCAAATGGATCACTGGATCAGTCTAGGAGATAGTGTATCTTATTCCTGGAAAGTTCCAAGAAGAAGCCCTTCTCAGAACTGCTAAGCAGGAAATGAAGCCTGCAGAGGGTGGGTGTGATCATTCTCTGGAGGTTACTTCCTTCTAGGGCCCTTCTGGCAACCAAGGCCTCCGCGTCTTTTCTCTAGCTATCCCCACTTAGTGCTAGTCTCCTTGGCCACCCTGCTCTGAGCTCTCTGTGATGAAATCTGGTTTCCACCATCTACTGCTATAATTGCCAATTCCTGCCCTGTAGGAGTTTTAATAGACCCTGTTAACTGTCCAAATGAGGGATGTAATATTTAAGAGTTCAAAACAAGCTTGTTCTTCAGGTTCTTGAGGACAATGAACTGAGTTTATATAACATGTGTGGTCCATCAACACAAAGTAAAAATTCTCCATAAAATATTTAGATCCAAGAGATTACTAAATAAGAAAAGTCTGCATGTTGGATGACAAATATATATATTCAAGTGTGCATTCGAACCAAAATTGAAACATCAACTCTTTAAATAACCTTGATAAATGCTCTTCTTTTCCCTTATATAAAAATTATTTTTAACTAATCAATAATTGCTATTTTAAGGTCTTTTCTCACTTATTTCATATCTACTCTTCCTTAAATCAATGCAGTATACACACAAATGATGTTTAGTTGTAACATAATGGTCCATTGTTATATTAATAAAATAATTTGCTTCACTAGCTCTCAGTTAAATTTTGAGCTTCTGCTTCTTTTAATGACTATCTTATAGCTAAAAAATTCCCACACATAATTTTTGAATTTTCAAGTCATATCCTTGGAGTAGAGTTAGGTGAATAGGTTTTTAAAATGGTTTTACTACACAAATGATTGAACTAACCTAAAGTGTCACTAGCAATATAAGGACATGCCTATCTCTTCACAACCCTGCCAATGTTGGATTTTCTTTCTTTTTTTTTTTTTTTTTGGCCATGCTACATGGCTTGTGGGATCTTAGTTCCCCAACCAGGGACTGAACCTGGGCCCTCACAGTGAAAGTGCTGAGTCTTAACCACAGGACAACCAGGGAATACATGGATAGTATCATTTTTATTTCTGATATTTCTGATGAATGAGTGGCTCCTTGTATTTATTTTATTTTACATTTCTTTAATTTCCAAAAAAAGACAACTGATAATCAAGACTTTAAGAGCATCTTTCCTCCACCTATCAGACTCATAGTTTTTAAAATACTTAGCTCATTTTTGCAGAGAAGGCAATGGCACTCACTCCAGTACTCTTGCCTGGAAAATCCATGGGCGGAGGAGCCTGGCAGGCTGTAGTCCATGGGGTCGCTAGGAGTCGGACACGACTGAGTCACTTTCACTTTTCACTTTCATGCATTGGAGAAGGAAATGGCAACCCATTCCAATGTTCTTGCCTGCAGAATCCCAGGGACAGGGGAGCCTGGTGGGCTGCTGTCTCTGGGGTTGCACAGAGTTGGACATGACTGAAGCAATTTAACAGCAGCAGCAGCTCATTTCTGAACTCACTTTTGAAAATCTAAAATGTTCTTAAGATAGCTATTTAAGAGTTTAGTGATGGGACTTTACTGGTGGTCCAGTGGTCCTTGAATTTCCAATGTAGGCAGTGCCAGTTCAATTCCTAGTCAGAGGGCTAAGATTTCACATGCTACACAGCAGACTGGCCAAATTTAATTTACTGATTAAATTCTATTTCAAATTTCAGTATAATAAACAGGATGACTTCCAACAAGGAGAATCCATTTATATGAATTTGTAGGTCTCCTTTGGGGCACACAGGAAAGTCAAGCAGGGGAAAAGAGAAGAGGGCGGGAAAGGCACTGCAAGTGTCAGTTCGCTTCATTACCAAAAGCTAAACAATATTCCTAAGGGTGACTCGTAAACACATAAAAATATTATCCACTAAAAACTATTAAAACTAATAAATTCAGCAAAGTTGCAGGACATAAAATCCATATACAAAAATCAGTTGTATTCTTATACACTTTCAGTGAACAATGTGAAAACAAATTGGAGAAAACAGTTCCATTTACAACAGCAACAAAAAGAATCAAATATTTAGGAAGAAATTTAGCCAAGTAGCTGTAAACTTGTACATGAAAACTATAAAACACCATCGAGAGAAATTAAAGACAAGCTAGGTAAATGAGAAAACATCCCAATATTCATGAACTAGGAGATTTAACACCATTAAAATTCATAGGGTCTCAAAGAGTCGGACATGACTGAGCAACTGAACTGACTGACTGACTGAAGATGGCAATATTCCCTAAACTGATGTACAGATTCCGTTGAATCCCTATCAAAAATCCCAGCTCCCTTTTTGCAAAACTTGACAAGCCAATTCTAAAATCCATATGGAAATTCAAAAGGTCCAAAACAGCCAAAACAAATCTAAAAAAAAGAAAAAAGCTGGAGGACTTTCCAACTGCATAACTTAATACAAAGCTACTGCTACTGCTGCGGCTGCTAAGTCGCTTCAGTCGTGTCCGACTCTGTGCGACCCCATAGACGGCAGCCCACCAGGCTCCCCTGTCCCTGGGATTCCTCAGGCAAGAACACTGAAGTGGGTTGCCACTTCCTTCTCCAATGCATGAAAGTGAAAAGTGAAAGTGAAGTTGCTCAGTCATGTCCAACTCTTAGCGATCCCATGGACTGCAGCCTACCAGGCTCCTCTGTCCATGGGATTTTCCATGCAAGAGTACTGGAGTAGGGTGCCACTGCCTTCTCCAATACAAAGCTACAGTAACCTCAAGACAGTACAGTATTGGCATAAGGACAGACGTACAGATCAACTGAACAGAATTGAGAGTCCAGAAATAAACTCTATACCTAGGTCAAGTGATTTTTGACAAGGGTGCCAAAACAATTCAGTGAAGGAAAAAATAGTCTTTTCAACAATTAACGCTGGGACAACTAGAAATATACGCGCAAAGAAAAGAAGCTGGAACTCTACCTCTCACCATATACAAAACTTAACTCCAAATAGGACTTCCCTGGCAGTCCACTGGTTAAGACTCTGTGCTTCCAATGCAAGGGTCAGTGGTTCAATCCCTGGTCAGAGAACAAAGATTTCATATGCCACTCAGAGTGGCCAAAATAAATAAATAAATAAATAAAAATAGATCAAAAACCTACATGTAAAGGTTAAAACTATAAAAACTCTTAGAAGAAAACATAAGCATAAACCATTGTAACCATGAATTAAGCAGTTTCTCACATATGACAGCAAGAAACACAAGAAAAAATAGATAAATTAGACCTAATCAAACTTTAAAATGTTTATGCCTCAAAGGATATCACCAAGAAGGTGAAAAACAACCCAAAGAATAGGAAAAGTTTTCTATTAATTATATTTCTAATGAGGTACTTGTGCCCAGAACAAATAAAGAACTATTATAATTCATTAATAAAATGAAACCCAATTTAAAAATGGGCAAAGGACCTGAAGAGCTGTTTCACAGAAGATGTGAAAAAAGTCAATAAACATATGAAAAGATACTCAATATCTTTAGCCATCAGGTAAATGAGAAACAAATATCACACGTGAGGTATCACTTCACATGCACCAGGATGGCTAGAATCAAAGACAAGTAACGGCAAGTATTGGCAAAGATGCAGAGAAATTGTAGAGAATCGTTTCTTACATTGCTGATGAGAAGGTAAAATGGTACAGTCACTTTGGAAAACAGTCTGGCAGTTCCTTGAAAGGCTAAACATAGTTAACATGAAGAGTAGTGATAGTGTTAGTCACTCAGTCTCGTCAGATTCTGTGCGACCCCATGGACTGTACTGTAGCCTACCAGGCTCCTCCGCCCATGGGATTCTCCAGGCAAGAATACTGGAGGGGTTGCCATTTTCTTCTCCAGGGGATCTTCCTGAATCAGGGATTGAACCCGGGTCTCTTGCATTGCAGGCAGATTCTTTCTGTCTGAGCCACCAGGGAACCCCATAGTTACCATATGACCCAGTAATTTTGGCTATTAGGGATAATGCTGCTATGAACATCCTTGGGTACATTTTTCTACAGGCATACATTTTCAGTTTGGTATGTACCTATGAGTGGTGGACAGGACCCAGCAATTCCACTCCTAGGTACATATCAAAATGAAAATGTATGTCCATAGAAAAATGTACACACAAATATTCATAGCAGCATTATTTCTATTAGCCAAAAAATGAGGGGGAAAAAACCTGATGAGTGGATAAATGAAATGTGATATATCCATACAATGGAATATTACTTAGCAAAAAACAAAAAAGAAAAATATGAAATACTGATAGATGCTACAACATGGATGAATTTTGAAGACATCATTTTAAGAGGAAGAAGTCAGTCACAGAGGAACATTTGGGAGCTGGAAGGGATTAAGGGGTGACGGCTAAAGGGTTGAGTTTCTTTGGGGGTGATAAAATGTTCTGAAAATGACTGTGTTGCACAACTTTGTGAATTCAATAGAAAAGCTGTTGAACTATATGCTTTAAATGGTTGAATAGTATGCTTTGTGAATTTAATCTCAATAAAACTGCTAAAATGAACAAATTGGTCTCTGGGCCCAATCTGACTCAGCCTCAGCACTTAACAGGCTTCTTATTATGATAGGTACACCCCAGGCCTCATCTCCTACCAAAGTTTATGGATTGGTGATATATGCAGATTAAAAGTACTACTATTATTATCAAACAATTACATTTTCTAGAACCCAGAGAAGCAGTGAATTCTCTAGATATACGCTCTCTTCTCCATTGCTGGAATTCCAAACACACGGACAAAGTCATAGACTGTGTTCCTATATGCGGTCTACAAGGAGGGAAGTAGAAATATCTGACATCCACGTGATTTGTTTTCGAGGACATGGGATAGTACTCCATCTGATCTACCACAGAATCACTTCCCCTGACCCAAGACTCCGCCTGAGAGAGTGTGGTGCATGGGCAGCCACGGAACAACTGCTGACCTCAGCAGGCTCTGCACAGGAGCAGCTGAATGAGCAAACTGACTTTTACTCACCATCATAAAAATCTCTAAACATTAGCACCAGGCATGACTGACAGATGACCAAGCTCCAGCTTCCCAGTTATAGATGAGAACACCAAAGCCTCAGCCAGTTAACAGTTTGGGATCGGAACCCAGCATACCAGATTCCTAGCCCAGTGTTCTTTCTAACACACCACCTACTCTTCCTAAAATCTCCCTGGGAACAGAACTCGGGCAGGATTAAGTCTACAGGGGGAATCCCACATAACAAAAAGTGCATGAGTTCAGAGCCTAGTTATGTGACCTTAATCTCCCTTTGTCTTACTTTCCTCATCTGAAAAATGTTATTAATAACACTTACATCACAATATTGTTACAAATGTAGAAGTAAAAGATGTTAAATATGCTGCTTGGTGCATAATGGACCCTTATTAATGGTAGCAACTATGTTATTACTAGAGAGAAGGAAGTTCAAGGCAGGGAGTCACTACACAAATAGAGTGCCACAGGACTTCCTCCATCCTACCACTTTGGAAAGCTGAGCCAGGTCCCCACCTCAGAAATAATCATCTATCTGCCGAGAGCATCCCAGTAACCCATGGAGACAGGATGCTGAACTTCACAGAAAAGGGAAGCACAGAGGAATCCTTCTTACTAGATAGAATCATTGAGAACTGGCCCTGGGTGTCAAGGATTCCAAGAGAAATGTCTAGGAGAAAAGAGCAGAGATAGCACCAAATATAGTATCAGGAGCTTACTCTTTTTAGTATATGCAGAATGTCCTGTTCAGTGGACCCCACACACTCATTAAACAGAAGCTAGCTTTGTGTGCTCAGACCCAGTTAGGCCTGGCCAAAGGAAGGAGGTACAAGATTCCTCCAAGATCTGAGTTAAGACTCAATGTGAACTTCCTCTTTGGGAAAAAGAGAAATGCTAGCCTAGGACTTAGGGGATAGTCACATACTTCTTGAAGAAATTATGAGGACTAGTCAACAAAAGTAGAAACCAAAGTCCACTCAGCCCAGTTCTAGGTTCTCACTCCAGGGTGGAAAGTCAGGGTGGAAAGAAGGAATATATCATTAACAGTAATGTCTCCTCAGGATCTGATCCTGGAAGAGGTATCAAGAACTTAAAAGAACTGAGACACTTGGTGGGGAAAGGAGGAGAGAGATAGAAAAAAAAGAAAAAGCAGAAGCATTTAACATGAGAATTGTTATCTAAGCAAAGAGAAAAATCAAGCACAAAAGTGGACCCGCTGCTCCAATATCTCTAACTCACATCCCACCTGCTAACAAGTCCAGTCCTAGAATTTTACATAACCTCAGAGTTAGAAGAAAACTTAGAATTTTATGTAGTCTGATCCTCTACCTACCACATTTCCAAAAGTAATTGCCAGTGACAATGACCTCTAGTGATAGGGACTGCCATACTCTGTGCTGCAACATGCTAGAGCAGCACTTCTTTCAAAGTTCTTATTCTCACCCACCGGGGAAGGAAATGGTAACCCACTCCAGTATTCTTGCCTGGAGAATCCCGTGGACAGAGGAGCCTGGTGGGCTGCTGTCCACGGGGTCACACAGAGTTGGACACAACTGAAGCGACTTAGCATGAATGCATGTATTGGAGAAGGAAATGGCAACCCTCTCCAGTGTTCTTGCCTGGAGAATCCCAGGGACAGAGAAGCCTGGTGGGCTGCCGTCGATGGAGTTGCACAGGGTCGGACACGACTGAAGCAACTTAGCAGCAGCATTCTCACCCAAAAACCACTTCCATTACGGTATTTCCATCTGCTGGTCCCAGTTGTCGAATCTGGAACACTACAAAAGAAATGGAATCTGCCTCTTTATATTGCCTTTAAAACAGACAAAGTTCTGAACACTTCAAGCTGCCACAGGGATGAGGCCAAATGAACAGATACATGCTTCAAAGAAAAAACAAGGACTCAAGAGCAGACAATTATAAATAGCACAATCAGAAAACAAAGAGAGAGGGANCACGGGGTCACACAGAGTTGGACACAACTGAAGCGACTTAGCATGAATGCATGTATTGGAGAAGGAAATGGCAACCCTCTCCAGTGTTCTTGCCTGGAGAATCCCAGGGACAGAGAAGCCTGGTGGGCTGCCGTCGATGGAGTTGCACAGGGTCGGACACGACTGAAGCAACTTAGCAGCAGCATTCTCACCCAAAAACCACTTCCATTACGGTATTTCCATCTGCTGGTCCCAGTTGTCGAATCTGGAACACTACAAAAGAAATGGAATCTGCCTCTTTATATTGCCTTTAAAACAGACAAAGTTCTGAACACTTCAAGCTGCCACAGGGATGAGGCCAAATGAACAGATACATGCTTCAAAGAAAAAACAAGGACTCAAGAGCAGACAATTATAAATAGCACAATCAGAAAACAAAGAGAGAGGGACTTAATATCATCATCAAAGAAGGCTCTGTTGCATAAGGCCTCCACCACAGTCTCAAACTCAGAGCAAATGATCAAGCCTTTGGTGTCCTCTTTACTACAAGAACATCTTTTAAAAAACCACATTCTAAACATACGATAATGTTGATTACTGTAAAATAGGCTCTCAACAAGAATCAAAGAGGCCCTTGATCATACTTAAAATAATAAAAGTCAAAATCATTTTCAGCTGTCAGCACTTAGCTTAGATATAAACAATAAAAAAAAAGGTGGATTTCATGGCAACCTACAAACAAGTAGGGAAACTGCTTCCTGGACAATTGTATTAAGAAACAAATGGAAGGGGGAGGTAGGATCTTTCTGGTTAGAAAACAGACTGAGATACAGAAAATGTCAGAGCAGAAGGAAACCTTAGGGATTCCACCCCATCACTGTACAGACTGGGAAACCTAAACCCAAGCAAGGATGGAAGTCATCCCGGGTTGCAAAGCAAGTGTCAGAAGTAGAACAAAATCTCCTTATTCCCCAATCTCAGTTCTTTCCACTACACCAAGCTATCTTCTTTCAGCAAGCCTCAAATAACTGCAAAACATTCATCGGAATAACCATCATTCCTCAAATCTGACAAGCTACATTAAAAACAAAGCAAAGGTCTTGACATTCTTCAAGTTAATGCTAGCGTTCTCCATAACCTCAGCTGGGAGCCGCCTATCCTCCCAAGAGCATCATACTCTGCTTCTTATTTCATATTTTGGGATGACTTACACAAAATTGCTTAAAAACAAAACCTACAGACTGATGAGTTTGCAGAAAAATCGGGGAACAGTGAATGAGGGAACCACACCCAGAGCGAAGCCGATCTAGCGGCACTTGAGAACGCAAAGCTGAAAAGGGAAGAAGAACGAGCGAAGGAAAAGGGTGTTTTTTTTTTTTTTTTTTTCCACCTGTCAAATTTTCTGCAGGAGGCAGTCTGGTGAAAAGCAAAAAGCCGCTGGAGTTCACGGAGACTTGGATTCTAGTCTCAAGGCTGCGACTAACTCACTGGATGACCTTAGGCAACCCCTACTTTTTCTTGGACCTCGATTTCCTCAACAGCTCTAGAAAGTGATTGCAAAAGATAATTTCCCAGAGTCCTGGTAGTTCCGGCATTCTATGACCCAAAGACCGGCTATCAGCAATCTCCCAGCAGGGGTCCCGCAACTGCCGGGTCACCTCCCCGCGATGTCTGGACCACTGTAGGGAGCGCAGCAGAAGCCCTAGCTAGTCGTTCCGGTGATCCTTCCCGTCTCGGGACCTGTTCCCACACCTGTCAAAAAGGATGGGGAGGTCAAAGGAGATTGCGCAAACACCTCTTATCCTGGAGGGGAGCCCACAACGCACCGCAGCTGCCATGGAGGAGCCGAGGAGACCAGGACTCGCAGCCCAGGCCGGTCGGTGCCAGACCCGGAGCATCTGCTGAACCCGGAGGAAGGTGACTTGGGTCCAGCAGAAGGCGACCACCTGCCGCCAGCCCCAGCTCATCACCGCGCGGACTTACCGCTCGGGTTCCGACTCCAGCTCTGGCTCCCACTTGGGTGCAGCAGCCCACCAGTCCACCAGTTTCCTGCCTCAGCTCGAAGCCCTAGCCATCCCCACCCTTCGCTGCCCAAGCAGCCGCTTCCGGGCTCGTCACGTGACCCAGGCGCTCAAACCTAGGCCCGGGTCACGTGCTCCCGCGCGCGGCTACGCCTCCCCTCTAGTGGGCTTCGCTTCGCAGCACCACCTGGCGACGGGGAGCTGAAACTGCGGGAACGACGGCACTCTGGGAGTTGGGACTGTGCTGGGCGTCGAACATCTGGGCACCAGACGCGAGCCCAGCATCGCAGAGCACAGTCACCTGAGGTGTGGGCTTGTGGAAGGTGGCTCAGTTTTCCACCCACTGGATTTTCTTTAAGACGTTTCAATGATCATATGTTGCTTTTATGAGTGAGAAATAATACATCTTTTCAAAACTTTAGTCATATTTTTAAACTTTTACCAAACATATGTGGTGGCGACCGGAAGTGGGACTCTGAGGTAAGGCCAATTCTATCTTTCTAATATGTTTTAAAAATTTAAGTAACATTTTTGAATGACAACTTTTCAGTATGTTTGAGGTGTATGTCTTATCTACGCTTCTCTTTTACTTTAAAAAATGTCTTTAAAGATTTAAGAATTTTTAATTTAAACTTAAAAAGTTAAAGATTTAACTTTAAAAAGATTAACTACTCAGAGAAACAAACCCACAAATTATTGATACATCTACAAAATGGATAAATCTTAATTATATGGAAAGGAGTCAGAAAAAAACATTGTGTTTATATAATTTAGAAATTTTAAAATAATCTACACTGACAGAGAACACATCAGTGGTTGCCTGGGAATGGTTGTTGAGGTCAGGAGAGAAGAAAGTGATTATAAAGGAACATAAGGAAACTTCTCAGGTGACATATACGTCCATTATCTTGACTGTGGTAATAGTGTCACTGGTGAATATACATGTTGAAAGTTATCAAGTTATACACTTTAAATTTGTGCAGTTTATTGTGTGTAAATTATAGCACAATAAAGCTGTTAAAATATTCAGTAAAAATTATAAGAAGAGTGGCAGGGCCTGAGGAGGGGACTTATGGCAAGGAAGCAGCTTCACAGAGACCATGGCGGAGGCGGGAGTCCCCAAATTCCTGTGGCAGCACCGTGAAAGGCTGGGAAGCACTGCCTACCCCTCTCTCGGTGGCTGCGCTTCCTGGGCCTGGACAATAAAGCCGAGGAGCGAGAGGAGAGGAAAGGCGGGGACCGGAGCCTGGCCGGCAGCCGGCCATGCAGATAGCCAAAGGGCCCCACGGCTGCCAGCAGCAGCTGGGCCGAGAAGCTCTCTGCTCCTGGCTGCCTCCAACCTCCACTCCAGGTTTCCCCAGACCCCTTTCCTGTGGATTCCAGCAAGGCCTTTGCCCGGACCATGGCAGCACGTTGACCAACACCTGGTGGCCAGTGAAGGTTTACAGGCTCAACAACGATGAGCAGTGGGACGGCCAGGGCGCTGGGCATGTTGTCCAGTTGTGTGGAGTGACTGAGGGCATGTCCGTGCTAGTCTGGGCCACTGGAAGAGGGAATGGCAGACCACGTCAGTATTCTTGCCTCAAGAGCCCCATGAACACAAGGAAAAAGCAAAAAGTTAGGACCCCGGGAGATGAACTCCCCAGGTCGGTAGGTGCCCAATATGCTTCTGGAGAAGAGTGGAGAAACAATGAAGGAACTCCAGAAACAAAAGAGACAGAGCCAAAGCAAAAAAACGCCCAGTTGTGGATGTGACTGGTGATGAAAGTAAAATCTGATGCTGTAAAGAACAATATTGCATAGGAACCTGGAATATTAAGTCCATGAATCAAGGTAAATTAGAAGTGGTCAAACAGGAGATGGCAAGAGTGAACATTGACATTTTAGGAAGTAGTGAACTAAAATGGATGGGAAAGGGCAAATTTAATTCAAGTGACCATTATATCTACTATTGTGGGCAAGAATTCCCTAAAAGAAATGGAATAACCCTCATAGTCATAGGGTCANCCATGAATCAAGGTAAATTAGAAGTGGTCAAACAGGAGATGGCAAGAGTGAACATTGACATTTTAGGAAGTAGTGAACTAAAATGGATGGGAAAGGGCAAATTTAATTCAAGTGACCATTATATCTACTATTGTGGGCAAGAATTCCCTAAAAGAAATGGAATAACCCTCATAGTCATAGGGTCAACAAAAGAGTCAAAAGTGCAGTAGTTGAGTGCAGTCTCAAAAAGGACAGAACGATCTTGGCTCCTTTCCAAGGCAAACCATTCAGCATCACAGTAATCCAGCCACTGATGTAGAAGAAACTGAAGTTGAATGATTCTTTGAAGACCTACAGGACCTTCTAGAACTAACACCAAAAAAGATGTCCTTTTCATCATAAAGAAAGAGAAAGTGTTAGTCGCTTAGGCATGTCCAACTCTTTGGGACCGTATGGACTATAGCCCACCAGGCTCCCCTGTTCAAGTGATTTTCCAGGCAAGAATACTGGAGTGGGTTGCTGTTTCCTTCTCCACAGGATCTTCTCAACCCAAGGATTGAACCTGGGTCTCCTGCGTTGCAGGCAGATTCTTTACCATCTGAGCCACCAGGGAAGCCCCATCATAGGGGACTGGAATGCAAAAGTAGGAAGTTAAGAGGTACCTCAAGTACCAGGCAAGTTTGGCCTCTGAATACAAAATGAAGCAGGACCAAGGCTAACAGAGTTTTGCCTAGAGAATGCACTGGTCATAGCAAATACCTCTCTCAACCACTCNCCATCTGAGCCACCAGGGAAGCCCCATCATAGGGGACTGGAATGCAAAAGTAGGAAGTTAAGAGGTACCTCAAGTACCAGGCAAGTTTGGCCTCTGAATACAAAATGAAGCAGGACCAAGGCTAACAGAGTTTTGCCTAGAGAATGCACTGGTCATAGCAAATACCTCTCTCAACCACTCAAGAGAGGACTCTACACATGGACATCACCAGATGGTCAATACTGAAATCAGATTGATTATATTCTTTGCAGTCAAAGATGGAGACACTTTATACAGTCAGCAAAAACAAGTAATATAATAACATGTTCTTGTTAAAAGTGTTTGACAATATATGACTCTGTAAACAGTGAAAATTCCTCTTTTCCCACATTCGGTCTCCTCTCCAAAGATTTACAGTTACCATCATGTTACTGTTGTTTTCTAAACACTATGCTGTGTATTTATAGAAATATCTATATATAGGCATGTATAGATCATGGTGTTAAAATTTAGAATCATGAATACTAGTACTTACAGTTTTGCTTAAGATTTTTACTCTTCACTGTTTGCATTGTTTAAATTATTTCACAAACATATACTACTTTACATATATAGGTTCAAAATCTTTATGTGTTCTATAACCTATTTTTATGTTTTTAAAAATCTACTCTGGTTGGTTCATTTCACCAGAGAAAAAGAAAAGAATGTAGATTCATGCCCAGTCAAAATAAGAGGATGAATGAGTTCATCCCATCCCTGGTAGAACTCCCCAGTTCATTGACTTCTCAGTGCCAGGAGCTATGCTTGAAATGCTGCTGAGCCCAAGTCCCAGAATGCCTCTTTTAGGTCACCTCTGGGCCTCAAATTTCATTTATTCTGTGGCTCTTCCTAATGTTTTACCCAGAAAGACAGAACTTATTGGAGTTACTGATGCAAGTGGAAATTTGCCTTCCCCGTGTGCACCTGGGAGGCCTTGACTGTAGATAAGATTCTTCCTCCCATGATGACTGAAAGTGAAAAGAAAGTGAAGTTGCTCAGTCGTGTCCAACTCTTTTCGACCCTGTGGACTGTAGCCTACCAGGCTTCTCCGTCCATGGGATTCTCCAGGCAAGAATACTGGAGTGGGTTACCATTTCCTTCTGCAGGGGATCTTCCCAAGCCATGGATTGAACCTGGGTCTTCCGCATTGCAGGCAGACGCTTTAACCTCTGAGACACCGGGAAAGCCCTGCTACACTTTTATTAGAGAGACTCCTAAAAAAAGGCTGCACAATTTTCAGATACTGTTAGGACTCTATCAGCCTTATCATTGTTGGTAGTTTGGTCACTGAGTCTGTCCAACTTTTGTGACCCCATGGACTGTAGCCTGCCAGTCTCCTCTGTCCATGGGATTGCCTAGGCAAGAATACTGGAGCGTGTTGCCCTTTCCTTCTCCAAGGGATCTTCCCGTATCAGGGATCAAACCTGGGTCTCCTGCCTGTGCATGGCTAGCACATTCTTTAACAACTGAGCCACCAGAGAAGCCCAACCTTATCATTGTGTGCATGCTACTTCACTTCAGTCGTGTCTGACTCTTCGCGACCCCGTGGACTGTAGCCCACCAGAGTCCTCTGTCAATGGAATTCTCTAGCAAGAATACTGGAATGGGGTGCCATTTCCTTCTCCAGAGGGTCTTCTGGACCCAAGGATTGAACCCACGTCACTTATGTCTCCTGCTTTGGCAGCTGGGTTCTTTACCACTAGCGCCACCTGGGAAGCTCAACCTTATTATTCAGTTCAGTTCAGTCGCTCAGTTGTGTCCGACTCTTTGTGACCCCATGAATCACAGCATGCCAGGCCTCCCTGTCCATCACCAACTCCCGGAGTTCACTCAGACTCACGTCCATCGAGTCAGTGATGCCATCCAGCCATCTCATCCTCTGTCGTCCCCTTCTCCTCCTGCCCCCAATCCCTCCCAGCATCAGAGTCTTTTCCAATGAGTCAACTCTTCCCATGTTGACTCCAGGCCAAAGTACTGGAGTTTCAGCTTCAGCATCATTCCTTCTAAAGAAATCCCAGGGCTGATCTCCTTCAGAATGGACTGGTTGGATCTCCTTGCAGTCCAAGGGACTCTCAAGAGTCTTCTCCAACACCACAGCTCAAAAGCATCAATTCTTTGGTGCTCAGCTTTCTTCACAGTCCAACTCTCACATCCATACATGACCACAGGAAAAACCATAGCCTTGACTAGACGGACCTTAGTCGGCAAAGTAATGTCTCTGCTTTTGAATATACTATCTAGGTTGGTCTTATGAAGCCCTAATTAGAAATTAGAGACTTCCATGGTGTCCAGTGGATAAGAATCCACCTGCCAATGCAAGGAATATGGATTTGACCCCTGGACCAGCGGTTAAGATCCCACATGCTTAGGGAAGCTAAGCGCATGAGTCACAACTACTGAGCCTGCACTTCCTAAAGCCCCTCCTTTGCAACAAGAGAAGCCATTACAATGAAAAATGCATGCACCACAGCTAGAGAGTAGCCCCCTCTCAGTGCAAATAGAGAAAGTCCATGGTTAGCAAGGAAGAGCCCGTGTGCCACAAAGAAGACTTAAGTGCAACCAAAAATAAAATGAAAGAGAAAAACTAGCACACAACAGCATATCTCTATATCTTTGCCAGATAACCCTTATCTTTGCCAGGTAACTTTTCCCCAATCTATACAAATGTCTACCTCTGCTCCCACTGTTTACTCAAAAAATAAAGATTTCCAATGCAAATGGATGTGTAAACTGTTTTGACTCTTACAAACTATTTTGAAAGCAAAAAGGAAAAAAAACTTTGCAAATTCTTTTTCAACAAAACCAGAAGAGAAACAGAATCCACAAATACCAAAATACATGTAAGGGCATGTAAAGCATCTGAGGCTAGACAGAAACTGTGTAGGAGAAAGGAACTGTCAGGGGTTGGGGATGGGGGTAGATCTTAGGAAAACATCAGTAAAAACTTCTTGAAAGTGAAAAGCTCACTCAGAGTTGCACAGCTATATCCCTTTTGTCTGAAACAACATGCATGGACATGTTAGGTAGGTAGAACAGGGAAAAGGAGTCCAAAATGGCTGTGGCTACAAGACAAGGAAGGAGAAAGCCTGCGAAAATGAAACAAAAGAAGGTCCAAGGACCGGAGTGAAGACCTCAGGTAAAACAAACAACACTCCTGGCTGGCCCAATTTACATAGGGCAGGCCCAGGAAGAGATAAACATAGAAATAGAAGAGCCAAAGCTAGCTCTCCGCCCCCGCCATCCCCCTATGCACTGGGGCACTCTTCTCCTCGTGTCTTTAGATCGATGTGCCCTCACACCTCGAAGATGGATTTTCCTGCTATCTTCTAAATAAAATAGAGCTGTAACACTGAGCTATAACACTGATTTGTCTAAGAGCTATAACATGGTCCATTCGAGACCTGAGAGCTATAATACAGTCTATCCAAGACCTGAGAGCTGTGACATGCCAAGGGGGCTTTAATGTCCATCACTCCAAATATGTTGTGACGAGACAAAGAGTCGAGTGCCGGGGTCCAGCCCCAGTGGATCCAGGGTAATTCGAAGCGTGGACGACAGCGGTGTCTTAGAAAAAACTTATTTATTTATAAGTATAGAGGGGCTAGAAAATTAGCAGAGAAAAGAGGCTGAATAACTTAGCTTACATGGAATACCAATCACCACCTACTAGGCCACAGGCATCTTTCCGTTCTCCCAAAGGAGAGGAGGCACTGAGGCCTCCCCAGTCCAATCTCAGAAGCCCAGGCAGAGTTAGTAGGCTTGGTGAGGACCCAGATGCCAGATGGGAATTCGGCCAGAAAATAGTAGGAGATGTTAGAGGAGAAAAAGAGGCTGAATAACTTGGTTTACATGGGATACCAATAAAATTCCAAGACAAGGAATTTGCACCATCTACGTTGGGCTGCTGGCGCCACCTGAATATCGGAAAGTGCCCCTCCTTGGGNGGTGCTTAATCAGTAAAGAATTTAAGAAAAGTTTGGGTTTGGGTAGAAAATTGGTAAAGAAGCAACAAGGCTTGTTTATACAGCATTCTCGGCTTTCAATTTCCTATCTCTGTTGATAAGGATGTCTTTCTACCTCCTGGTACAGGGAGGGCACCTTTCACCTGCGACAAATACATGCTATTAAGGCATATTTTGGGGCTGCCTGCACTGCGGCCTAACAGTAAATCAATTACTTAGCACTGCTGCTGCTGCTGAGTCACTTCAGTCGTGTCCGACTCTGTGGGACCCCATAGACGGCAGCCCACCAGGCTCCTCCGTCCCTGGGATTCTCCAGGCAAGAACACTGGAGTGGGTTGCCATTGCCTTCTCCACAGTGCCTAGTAAATAATAGGGGCTCAGTAAATGTTAGCTGTTATTATTTCTAATGTTACTTGTTTTACTTCATTAATGCAAGTTAAGGAGGTTCCTATTTTCCACAAGTGTGCTTTGTATAGCGTTAATAACTTTGAGACTATTTTCAAATTCAAGATGATCAGCTCTGATATTCAAGCAAGCTTTGTTAGCAAATGACCCTTGGATGCAAGTGCTAATGCTGCTGCTAAGTCGCTTCAGTTGTGTCCGACTCTGTGCGACCCCATAGACAGCAGCCCACCAGGCTCCCCCATCCTTGGGATTCTCCAGGCAAAAATACTGGAGTGGGTTGCCATTTCCTTCTCCAATGCAGGAAAATGAAAAGTGAAAAGTGAAGTTGCTCAGTTGNTGGATGCAAGTGCTAATGCTGCTGCTAAGTCGCTTCAGTTGTGTCCGACTCTGTGCGACCCCATAGACAGCAGCCCACCAGGCTCCCCCATCCTTGGGATTCTCCAGGCAAAAATACTGGAGTGGGTTGCCATTTCCTTCTCCAATGCAGGAAAATGAAAAGTGAAAAGTGAAGTTGCTCAGTTGCGTCCAACTCTTCGCCACCCCATGGACTGCAGCCCACCAGGCTCCTCGGTCCATGGGATTTTCCAGGCAGGAGCACTGGAGTGGGGTGCCAGTGCCTTCTCCAAGTGCTAATGAGTTGTCACTCAATAACAATATAAAACAGCCTTGTCACTTGAAAATAAGCTAAAGTTGCTGCTGTATTGGGCTTCCCTGGTGGCTCAGATGGTATTAAAATTTGTTTTACCTGAGTAGTTAATATAACTATTGCTGAAATGAATGAGTGAAAAACTTTTCATTACCTAATTACTCTTGAACTAAGCACAAGCTGATCAAAGAAGATGGAATGAAAAAAAACCCTTGGCTACTTTCAAGGTTAGGGGCACCGGCCACCGAATTCTACCCTGTGCTTATGAAGGCGCAGTTTGTTGATCACTTTTTTTAAAAATGTGAATTATTTCTAAAAGGCATTATTTGGTCAGGTATGGCTAAGAAATAGACTGCTTTTGTTAGGTAAAAACATGTGTGTATGTGTGTGTGCATTTTGTCCAGCTCCCTCAGATGTTTTCTGTTCTGTGCTGGGACATCATTTTCTTGCAGGTTGGTCTTTATTTTGTGTTTTGGAGAATGTGCTTTCTCAGAGTTCAAATGTCAAGTGACAGTCTTTATCTGATCACCAAGAAGCCTTTGGTTCCCTCCAGAAGCTCCATAGAAATGTTTGCCACTGTTAGAGGTCTACATGGAAAGGCTCCCTTGTCTCATTCTTGAGTTTCACTCTGGGCCCAGGATGGCAAGGTGTTTTGCTGTTCTCCGTTTGGTGGGAAGAGTAGCTTCCTAAAAACAGCTTACCCCAATGGGCAGAAACACAGCCCCTGGGTATTCAGTATTTGAGGACAATATTCTGCCTGGAGACAGAAGCCCAGGAGGGTGACTGTTAACTAGTTTATGCCGGAAATCTGGACGCAGGCAACTCAACTACCACAAATCACCTGTTTTACATACTAGCATCTCTAATACTTTCTTGTAGAAAGAGAAACAACCTGTGCCATAAATATATACAAGTTCAATCTTAGAATACTTCAATTTGAGGTGAAACGCTCCTCACAGCTTTCAGGGTTTTACAGGCTTATGCGGCGGGCGGGGGACCCACAAGTAATTGCAAATTAAAAAGTAACTCCTGCTGCACTGAATTTATGGATCCCATTTGTTAATTCTGATTTTGGTGTATTTTTTATTGACTCCTGTTTGGAATTCTGTATCTATGTTTTTGTGCTCGTGTGTACAGGAAAACCAATATTCCAGGGCTAGTGGGTTTTCACAAAGAATAATGAAGTATTTATTTATGTAGTGGTATATTTAAGCAGCAAGATTGAAATTCTTCTCTAAATTGATTTCTGTTTCCATGCTTTCAAAGGCATAATTGAAGAAAGAAAAGGCAATTTTGGATGCAAATGGCAGCCCACTCCAGTACTCTTGCCTGGAAAATCCCATGGACGGAGGAGCCTGGTGGGCTGCAGTCCATGGGGTCGCTAGGAGTTGGATACGACTGAGCGACTTCGCTTTCACTTTTCACTTTCCTGCATTGGAGAAGGAAATGGCAACCCACTCCAGTATTTTTGCCTGGAGAATCCCAAGGATGGGGGAGCCTGGTGGGCTTCTGTCTATGGGCTCGCACAGAGTCGGACACGACTGAAGCAACTTAGCAGCAGCAGCAGCAGTACTTGAGAAGCTGGTTAGGTTGGAACGGTTCAAAATGTAAAAACCCTTACTTACGATCCACCCAAGATATGCATCCACCTGGGATATGCTCTCTCTGATACACTTGCTGCCCCCACTCTCTCCTCCTTATAAGTAACTCTTTCACATTCTTGTTTAAAAGAAGAAAAACACATGCTCTCTCAGGCACTTGCCCTTCCTCAGCTCAGGCAAGCAAAACGTCAGCTAAAACCACCGCAGGCAGAATGGAAATGCCAAACTTGCAAGTCAACTTTTCCAGAGTTAAAATCAAGGGGCTGTGAAGGATTAAGTCCTCTTTTCTTGGCTCAGCGAATCCGAGAGGGATTAACATCAATGCCACTTAATGGCAAGGGGTCTCTGCCTGCAGAGTATACTAGGTTTGCATGAGAGAGAAGAAAAGGAAGAAAAGTTCCTGAAGCCAAATATAAAAATCTAGGACTTTCAGGTTACCCAAAAATGGCCTTTTTACCTCTAGTGCCACAGCATTCATTGGCATCTGGCTGTGCTATAACAATTGCTGCTATTAGCTAGGCACTAACTGTACGCCAGGCTTTTGACATATATAATTTCGACTCCTCACAATAACCCAGCAAAAAAGGTAAAGTGAAAGTCGCTCAGTTGTGTCCGACTCTGCGCCCCCATGAACTATAAAGTCCATGAAATTCTCCAGGCCAGAATACTGGAGTGGGTAGCCTTTACCTTCTCCAGGGGATCTATCTTCCCAACCCAGGGATCCAACTCAAGTCTCCCGCATTGCAGGCGGATTCTTTACCAGCTGAGCCACAAGGGAAGCCCAGCAAGAAAGGTAATCTTATCCTTATTTCATAGATGAAGGAGACAGAGGGTCAGAGAAGCTTGAAACTTGTCTAAGTCACATACCCAGTAAATAGTGAAATTGAGCTTTGACCTTAGCTCTGCTTGACTCAAAACTTGTTCTGTTTCAATTTTCTGCTCCATATTTGCTTATTGCAGAGACAGAGCCCAGATGGTACCCAGAGAGTGACATTTGGTACAGGTAGTGAAGAAACTCTAAGAGGGTAGGCTAGAATGCAGCTTTCTCTGTGACCCCACCCAGAAGAGCATGGAGTCCGTAACCCTGGAGAGACGATATCAGTACTAATAACCTGCTGTCTACTGGACATCTCTCCAAGGCTATCTCTTGAGACCTAAATTGTTTAGTCTCTCAGTCATGTCTGACTGTTTGCGATACGATGAATTGCAGCACACCAGGCTTCCCTGTCCTTCACCATCTTCCGGTGAGATGAGTTTGCTCAAACTCATGTCCGTCGAGTCAGTGATGCCAGCCAACCATCTCATCCTCTGTCATCCTCTTCTCTTCCTGCCCTCAATCTTTCCCAGCATCAGGGTCTTTTCCAATGAGTTGGTTCTTTGCATCAGGTGGCCAAAGTATTGGAGCTTCAATTTCACCATCAGTTCTGCTAATGAGTAGGTCACCTATTCAGAACTCATGCTGCCTTCTGCCCGGGGGGTGCCCTTTCCTCCAGGAGGACTCAGCCCGGGGAGAGTCTGACGTCTCTTCTGACCCCATTACAGAGAATTTGACAATGCCCTCCTATATTCCCTCACACTGTCCCCCGTCCAGACCAGACCAGATTTGGGAACGACTGGACTTTAACCAGGGTTCCTCCCCACATCTCATCCCTATCCAAGAAAGGAACAATATCTCTCTCAAGTCGTGCTTTCTTCTTCCTTATTTTTCATTTTATTCTGTGTGTGTCTTGGTTAGATAGTAAGTTTCCCATTTCTAACCTTCAATCGTGCATGCCAATAGTTACAGATCCCATGAAATCAATTCCTGTTGTGAACATTGTAGGACATTGCGGG
>SJYA01001296.1:1196861-1218890 GCA_006410615.1 Neotragus moschatus
GCTTGGACGCCTGCTGAAACCTGCAAGCAAGTTGCCTGATATTTGATCTGTGAGACAAAAGCAAGAGAGACAGCAGCGAGACCAGAAAAATGGAAAGGCCGTTTAAGGAGTGTAGAAGAAAACAGGACACTTAAATTGATTATTGTTTCAGCCCAAAAGGGCAAGAAGACTTTGTACCCAAAACTGACTTTGTTGGAAGTCTCCCCTAGAGTCAGGGAAACAGAAAACAAAACAGATTGTTACCTAGTGATAAGAATGAAAGAAAAATGATGGCCTGTTATTAATGATTGGTATTAAAAAAGGTATATAAAGTCTAAAAGAGGGATTAAGGGGAGGATTCAATAAAATCGGCTGTGTCCTTGAGGCCAGTCCCTGTTCTTAATTGTGTTTAATTGGCTGTGTCCTTGAGGCTGGTCTCCATTCTTCTTGTTCTTGTTGTCCTTTCGCCAACGCCGTTCATCCCACCAGACCCCTGGACCCCCGCGGAGGCTGGACCCCCCCCACCCCGCAAGCTCCTAATCATGTGGGCTTCTTAACATGACCACTTCTTTAAAGTCAGCTAGACTTTTTGTTTGTTGAATATCTCCTTGTTGCAGGTCTTAAATTTTATCTTGTGAAATATGACATGTATAAAGAAAGGTTTATAAAATATATGTCTAAAGAGTGAAAATAGAATAAATATCTGTATGCCAACCACTCAAGAAATAAGCTGTTGACTTTGAAGTCTCTAGAGTTTGTCAGTAAAACAAAATCTCATATGACATGATGTAATCATGAAAGTGACATTACATCATCTTTGCCACATTCTATTAGAAGCAAGCCCAGGTCCCACTCATACTAAAAAGGAGGAGATAAACAAGGGCATGAATGCCATACGTATCAAAGGAGGCAGCATGTTAGAGTCTATCACCACAGCAGTGAAAATTGTGTGTGTAGAAAGGACCGAAATTTCTACTCTTGTCAAGACAAGTGAGAAGAGGGCTAAGGTTTAGCCTTCAGATTTGGCAGTGGGAGGCATCGTTGCCATTGGGAAGAGCAGTTTCAGTGAAGTAATAAGGATGAAGTCAGCTGAAGTAAATCCAACAGAATGGAAAGTGAGAAATTGGAGAGAGTGAGTAGAAATTACTCTTTTAAGGAGTTTTACTGTGAAAGGGAACAGAGAGATGAGAGATGAAAGGTCCTGTGGTATGTTTATATGTTCATGGGAATGACACAATGGAAAGGTTTGATGATGCAAGAGAGAGGGAAGGATCTTTGCAGGAGGAAGGCTCTTGAGTAGGTGAAGGAAATGGGATGAGATCCAGTGCACAAGATAAAGAGACTTAGGGCAGGATGAGGACGACTCAGCTATTCTCACGGAAGAAAAAGCCTAGTTAATCTGTGCGTTCAGACACATGTCAGTGTGTAGATTTAGTGGCTGGAGGATAAGGAAGTTCTCTTATGATTGCTTCTGTTTTCTCAGTGAAATAAGAACAATGTCATCAGCTGACAGTGAAAAGAAGGAGCGTAAAGGAGGTTTGAATTCAGGAAATAGCCTCTTAAAGAGTGGAAGAGCAACATAAATAAGACAAATAGGTTTGCCCCACAGTGCTAGGACTCACCTGAGGTTTCGTTTTTGTTTTTTTAATTGGAGTATAATTGCTTTACAATGTTGTATTAGTTTCTGCTGTACAACAGTGTGAATTAGCCATATGTATACATATAAACCCTCCCTCCCGTGCCTCCCTCCCACCCCTACCTTCCCACCTGTCTAGGTCATCACAGAGCATGGGGCTGGGCTCCCTGTGCTATATGGCACCTTCCACTAACTATCTATTTTACACATGTAGTGTATATATGTCAATTCTACTCTCTCAATTTTTCCCACCCCATCCTTCCCCCACTGTGTCCACAAGTTTGTTCTCTATGTCATGTCTGTGTCTCTATTCCTGCCCTGCAAATAGATTCATCAGGACAGTTTTTTTCTAGAGTCCATATATATGTGTTAATATATGATATTTGTTTTTCTCTTTTTGACTTACTTCACTCTGTGTGACAGACTCTAGTTTCACCCACATCACTACAAGTGACCCAATTTAATTCCTTTCCATGGCTGAGTAACAGCTGCCGTCTATGGGGTCGCACAGAGTCAGACACGACTGAAGCGACTTAGCAGCAGAAACATTCCATTGTATATATATATATACCACCTGAGGTTTTCATAAATTGAAAGTGTGACTGGTTGGCAAACCTGCGTTTTGCTCTCTAGCCACATTCAATGGCTTGGGTGTAGTCTTAAAGCAGAGGCAAAGGTGCATTGGGACAGTGTCGGGCTTTGGAGGATGGCTGCAAAACAAGGAGAGGGACAAGAGGATGGGCGTGTGTAGCAGGGAGCCTGCACAGTTGACCCAGTCACTGGGTGAAAAAGGGAGTGAAGCTATGTGGGGATGAGGAGCAGTGGCTGGGTCACAGACTAGCATTAGACTAGAAACCCTGATGTGGTCACAATCTGGTAGGGTCTACACACTAGTGGATGTGAAACAGAACAGCAGGAGTGGTGTGGCACCCAGAAAATAGGGTGCTTGAAACAGAGGCTTTGAAGGTGGTGCAGGAACACACTATAAATCAACTATACTCCAGTAAAACTTTAAAAAAAAAAAAAAAGAGTGGTACAGGTTTTGATAATGACAAGGTCAAGGGTGTGATGGTAGAAGGGAATGTGTGGGGTAGGGTGGAGAACAAGCTATTTGGAAGCAAAAAGGGTCAAGAATTTAAGAGACTGGAGCACAGGTGACTCTTTTATATGGATAAATGTATCAAGAATGATCACAGCAAGGGACTTCCTTGGTGGTTCAGTGGCTAAGACTCCACACTTCCATTGCAGGGGCCCCAGGTTTGATCCCTGGTCAAGGAACTATATCCCACATGCTGCACCTAAGACTGAGCACAGCTGAATTTAAAAAAAAAAAAAAAGAATGATAATAGGGAAATGGTGGAGGAAGAGAGATAGGGCAAGAGAGAGAGAAAAACAGTGAGAGAGAGAGAGAGAAAAGGTACTAGGTGGAAGAGGGGGCCAGCCTGAGATTTGTGCATGCCGAAGCAAGTAGAGGTGCCATGGTCTGCTGGCCCGTGTTCCCGAGGAGCCAACTGTCTTAGAGAGGAAGGAGGAAAGAAACAGGAACAAGGATCCTCCCTGGCTCCTGGCCACGTGATATGAGGAGAGCGGAGCCTCTCTCAGAGGCCTGCAGAAGAAGCAGTGACCTTAGGGGGATGCTGAATTTAGTTAGAGCAAGGAGGTGAAAAGAACATTGCTGTGCGGGAGACTTAACCTGCTTTTCGGGGAAGCCTTCCTGTTTATTACACACACTCAGCCTTTTGAAATTTTCCTTCAGAGCACTTATCACAGTTGAAAAATTTTTTTACTTCTGTATGGGAAACCCTAACTGATATTCACGACTTCCAACTAAGGTCATGGAAGGTACGTTCTGCATCCTGGTAGCGGTGGGTCCCTAGCACCCAGCTGAGGGGCCACCACAGGGGTACTCCATCAGTGTTTTTGGCCAGAAAGGAAAAAACAGACTTCCAAGAGTGTAGGAGATGTAACTAACTTCCCTTTCCCTCTGCAGTAGAGGAAGACACAGCAAAAAATGTGGGAATAGAAACTACCAGTTAACCCTCTCCTGCATACCTTGATCTCTGCTTGAATACCCTTTCTGACAAGAAGCTTACTACCCCCCAGAAGTCTTCTAAGGATGATGTTGGAGAGATCTGAGGGTTCTTTTTTTTTAAGTGAAGACTAGGTGGCAGTATCAGTAAAGAACCCACCTGCTAATGCAGATAGATATAAGAAACACAGGTTCTATCCGCAGGAAGATCCCCTGGAGGAGGGCACAGCAACCCTCTCCAGTATTCTTGCCTGGAGAATCCCACGGACAGAGTAGCCTGGCAGGCTGCAGTCCACAGGACTGCACAGAGTCAGACACAACTAGCTGAGTTAAAGTGTTGTGTTAATAACTGACTCGGTTATATATATATATAAACATATATATATATATGCTTTCCTATTCTTTTCCATTATGTTTTATTACAGGATATTGAATATGGTTTCCTGAGCTGTACAGTAGGACCTTGTGGTTTATCCATTCTTTATATACCAGTTTATATCTGCTGATCCCAAGCTCCCAATCCAACTTTCTCCCAACCCCACCCATACCTCTTGGCAACCACCAGTCTAGTTTTAGTGTCCTTGAGAGGTTTCTTAGATGCGTTGAAAGCTGCTGTATGGTACCGTCCACTTCTGTTGACCTTCTCCCCAGCCGGGAGAAACAACCAAACTGGTTAAATAAACCATGATATAGCCTTTCACAAAATAGTACACAGTTGGAAAAAGAATGAAGTATGAGCCATATCTATTATGCACAGATAGGCACAGCCTTCTTCTTTAAAAATGTAAAGGCAAAAGTGGGCTTAATATTGTATAAAGGTGTGTAGGTGTATGGGTGTATCCCGTGGCCCTCCTAAAAGAAACCTGCCCAAGTACAGTCACTCCCCTCCCTGGCTCTTTTGAACCTCAGTTTTCTCACCTATAGAAATGGGTATTGAAGGACTTCCCTGATGGTTCTGTGGTTAAGACTCTGCACTTCCACTGCAGTGGGCTCGAGTTTGATCCCTGGTTGTGAAACCGTGCACCTCTGATTGGGACTTGAACCCATGATCTTTCAATTCGAGTCACTCACCTGGTGTCTGGATTTGCTGAGGCTCAGGTTCTCTGTGTCTAAGCGCAGGAGGGATTCAGGCAAAGCGATAGGCGAGAAGTAGATTTGTTAATATGGGATGCTTTGTGAGGGATGCAGGCAGGCAGGCGCCAGAGCTCTGCCCCGAAGGTTAAGCAGACTACATTTTTATAATCAAAGTAAAGTGGGGAAGAGGGAAAGACCACCCTCTTCCTCATTCTTTGAGCAGACATTAGGCTTACATCACCAGCTCCTCCTTCATATTAGATAGGAGAGTATTTGACCTTATGAGGTCAAACTGGGACTGTCATGGCACTTACTCAAATCAGGAGAAAGATGGTAACATATGTTACTAAAATGTGTTGAATCATCTCAGGTGTCTGTACAATGAGGGTCTCCAACTTTGGAATGCCACCTTTCCCTTAAATTCCTTGGTCCTAAGTATCACTGTCTTGCTGACCATGGCCAGCAGAATGCAAGCCTCATTTTTTCACTTAATGACCTGGGCTATATCTCTTGCTTTTGTTTATGGCTTTATAGTTAAACAAGCTTGCTTCATTCCACAACTTTCTGATGGGTTTCATGAGTAATCATATACAAGCTTGCTTCATTCCACGACTTTCTGATGGGTTTCTTGAGTGATCATTAACTTACAGTGGTCCCCCAAAGTTCCCTCGGTTTCCATCTCTACCTATAATGCCCTACTGAGACTACTACAACTACCCGTGTAACTATCCTCTCTATCCCTATCAGTCGGGGAACTAAGATCCTTTATGCTGTGTGGTGTAGCCGAGAAAGGGGGAGGAGGTTGACAGCCTGCTTATTGGAAAGTTTAAGTAGTGTATGCAGTTTTGTAAATGTTTGAGTATTTGACACTTAATAATACTTCCACTGTTATTTTTAGCATAATTACTGATTAACAATTACTCTCACCCTATGAGTCTCCCTAGGCCAGGGTCTTCATAGGAATTCCATAAATCTCATGAAATTGTAGGTAAAATTTAATAATTACTGTTTGCTTTTTCTCTGAGAGGGTCAATTCTTCATCTCATAGAAAAAGAAATTTCTGATTCAGAAAAAAAGAAAAGTTACTGATTTTCTGAATACTAATGGAATGATAACTCCTGAATTTTTCCTTTAACTTAGAAGTCCATTTTATCTTCCCCTAAAAGCATTCATATCTCCAGAGATTAGCCTCAAGAGCCTGTCCTCTATCTTTCCTTTCCCAGTGATGTTGAAATCTGCACACCCTCCATCCTCTGAAGTTTGCCGTGCCCTTTCTTGGCTCTTGGGGTTCTTTCTTGGCTCTCTGTGATGCTGTAGAGGTGCCTGGGAGAGTGTCCATGGTCAGACCCATTTCCTGTCTAACATAAAGTGCTTTTATTTTATATTCTCTCTTCTCCTCTTGCAGGCAGCAGAGCCTAGACGTTCTTCCTTCAGTGTGTTGGAGAGGGAGGGCAAAGGAGTCTACCTTCTTTGAATACTGGTGTCACCACTGACCCGCTCTGTGGCATTGGTCAATTTCCCTAAGCCTCAGCCACTCCATCTGTAAAATGGGTCTAATAGTAGAGAGCTGTTCTCTAGATTAAATGAGACCGTAGCACTTAGCAAACACCCTCAATGGTTACTCTAATTACTCTTATCTTAGGAAGTGTCCAAAAGTTCCGCTGCCAGAAAATAATGCATAAAACCTTAAGAAATAAGAGATCCTTGAGAACTGCAAACCCACTTCACACAAAGAGAAAATTAGCTTAGAGAGGGGAGGAGACTTGTTCCAGGTTGCACAGCAAACCAGAGGCAATGCCAAGGTAAAAACTGGGCTGGAGCTCCCAGAGCAGGACTTGTTCCACTGCCTCACAAGCCCCATTTGTTACAAGTGATGATCCTTCATTGACTCATCATTACCATCCAGAATCCATACCTTACATTAGGGTTCTCTTTTGGGTTTTATGGATTTGAACACATGTATGACAAATCAGCTCAGTTCAGTTGCTCAGTTATGTCTTACACTTTGCAACCCCGTGGACTGCAGCACACCAGGCCTCCCTGTCCATCACCAACTCCCAGAGCTTGCTCAAACTCAGGTCCATCAAGTCGATGATGCCATCCAACTATCTCATCCTCTGTCGTCCCCTTCTCCTCCTGCCCTCAATCTTTCCCAGTGTCATGGTCTTTTCCAATGAGTCAATTCTTCCCATCAGATGCCCAAAGTATTGGAGTTTCAGCTTCAACATCAGTCCTTCCAGTGAATATTGAGGACTGATTTCTTTTAGGATGAACTGGTTGGATCTCCTTGCAGTCCAAGGGACTCTCAAGAATCTTTTCCAACACCACAGTTCAAAAGCATCAATTCTTCGGTGTTCAGCTTTCTTTATAGTCCACCTCTCACATCCATACATAACTACTGGAAAAACCATAGCTTTGGCTAGATGGACCTTTGTCAGCAAAGTAATGTCTCCACTTTTTAACATGCTGTCTAGGTTGGTCATAGCTTTTCTTCCAAGGAGCAAGCGTCTTTTAATTATATGGCTGCAGTCACCATCTGCAGTGATTTTGGAGCACAGGAAAACAATGTCTGTCACTGTTTCCAATGTTTCCCCGTCTATTTGCCATAAAGTGATAGGACTGGATACCATGATCTTCATTTTTAGAATGCTGAGTTTTAAGCCAGCTTTTTCACTCTCCTCTTTCACTTTCATGAAGAGGCTCTTCTGTTCCTCTTCACTTTCTGCCATAAATGTGGTATCATCTGCATATCTGAAGTTATTGATATTTCTCCCAGCAATCTTGATTCCAGCTTGTGCTTCATCCAACCCAGCATTTCACATGATGTACTCTGCATGTAAGTTAAATAAGCAGTGTAACAATACACAGCCTTGATGTACTCCTTTCCCAATTCAGAACGAGTCTGTTGTTCCATGTCCAGTTCTAACAGTTGCTTCCTGACCTGCATACAGATTTCTAAGGAAGTGGATCAGGTGGTCTGGTATTCCCATTTCTTGAAGAATTTGCCACAGTTTGTTGTGATCCACACAGTCAAAGGCTTTAGCGTAGTCAATAAAGCAGAAGTAGATGTTTTTCTGGACCTCTCTTGCTTTTTCAATGATCCAGCGGATGTTGACAATTTGATCTCTGGTTCCTCTGCCTTTTCTAAATCCAGCTTGAACATCTGGAAGTTCTCAGTTCATGTACTGTTGAAGCCTGGCTTGAAGAATTTCGAGCATTACTTTGCTAGTGTGTGAGATGAGTGCAGTTGTGTGGTATGACAGATATCCACCACCATTTATCATGCAGAATAATTTCATTGCCTTAGAAATCCTCTGTGCTCTCTGAACTCTTCCTCCCCTCACCCTGGGCTACTACTGATCTTTTTACTGTCTCTATAGTTTTGCCTTTTCCAGAATGTCATATAGTTGAAATCATACAGTATGTAACCTTTTCAGATGGCTTCTTTCACTTAGTTATATGCATTTAACTTTCACCCAATGTCTTTTTATGGCTTGACAGCTCATTTTTTTCTTTTGCACTATCTGAATGTACCACAGTGTATTTGTCCACCTACTGAAGGATATCTTTATTGCTTCCAAGTTTTTGCCTTTATGAACAAAGCTGCTATAAATATTCATGTATGATCTTGTGTTGTGAAAAGTTTTCAGCTCATTTGAGAAAATATTAAGGAATGCAATTGCTGAATTGTTTGCTAAGAATCCACTTAGTTTTGTGAGAAACCACCAAACTGTCCTCCAAAGTGACTGTTGCATTCTATTGTGTATTCCCACCAGCAATGTGAGTGTTTCTGTTGCTCCATATTGTCACTAGCATTTGGTGTTGTCAGTGTTCATTTTGGCCTTTCTAATATACATGTAGTGATATCTCCTTTTTTTTTTTTTTTTTTTGGCTATGCTGGGTCTTCATTGCTACACAGGCTTTTCTCTAGATGTGGTGAGAGGAAGCTTCTCTCTAGTTGTGATGTGCAGGTTTCTCATTGCAGTGGCTTCTCTTGTTGTGGCGTACAGGCTCTAGGGTGCACAGGCTTCAATAGTTGTGGCACATGGGCTTAGTAGTTGAGTACATAGTTGTGGTACATGGGCTCAGTTGCTCTACAACTTGTGGGATCTTGCTGGATCAGAGTTGAACCCATGCCTTCTGTATTGACAGGCAGGTTCTTTACCACTGAGCCACCAGAGAAGCCCATCCATGGTTTTTTGTCTGTTTTGGGGTTTTTATTATTATTATTACTATGTTTGCCTATATCAGGTCTTAGTTGCAGCACTAGGGATCTTCAGTCTCTGTTGCAACATGCAGGATCTTTTAGTGTGGCATGCTAATTCTAGTTCACTGATCAAACTCGGACCCCCTGCATTAGGAGCACGGGTCTTAGCCACTGGACCACCAGGGAAGTCCCATCTCCATGTTATTTTAATTTGCATTTCCCTGATGACATATGATATGAAGCATCTTTTCATATGTTTCTTTGCTTTCTGTATATTTCCTTTGGTGACTTCCCTGGTGGCTCAGTCGGTAAAGAATCCGCCTCCAATGGAGACCGCCTACAATGCAGGAGACCTGGCTTTGATCCCTGGGTTGGGAAGATCCCCTGGAGAAGGAAATCGTAATCCACTCTATATTCTGGCCTGGGAAATTACATGGACAGAGGATCCTGGTGGGCTACAGTCCATGGGGTCGCAGGAGTAAGACATGACTTAGTGACTAAACCACCACCACCACAGTACTTCCTTGATGAGAGGTCTGTTCCTGTCTTTTGCCTATTTTTTAAATTGGATTGTTCATTTTCTTATTGTTGAATTTTAAGGGAGATAATCATCCTTTTTCAGGTATGTCATTTGCAAAAATTTTCTCTTAGGCTATGACTTGTCTTCACAAATCCATTTTTGTCCTATGTTTTTCATCCTAACATACCTACTCAGCTCCTTTCCTTCTGTCCACATCCACATCTGCAGCTGGGTCCTGGCAGCCTGTCGATGGTCATCTGTGCCATGCCCGACAGGGGTGTCCTAGTGAGCCATGTCCACCACTTCCACTGCTGGTGAGAGTCTTTGAGCCATCTCACGAACAAGACTTCCTTCGCGTTAGTTCTCCTGCCAGATTTTGCCATGTCTCCTGCTATTTCTCCTTATATGCATACCAGAACAAGGCCTCTCTATTGTGCTCCTTCAGCCAAGGGTATGTTCCATCACAAAGTTGGTTCCTTTTTTCACTTTCAACTTATGCAGTTTTAAAAATAATATTGAATATGTTTTTAAAACTACAGGATTAAAAAACTATTTATATCTGTATACAAGTTATTATACATAATGTTTATAAATATATTTAAAATGTCTGGACTTAATTATACTACCCTGTTAAAAGTACATACTTTGAGGAAAGAAGTGGGAAGGAGAATTAGATTGGGATGAAGTGGGAAGGGGGTATAGATAGAGATTTTCTCTTTTTACATATATACTGCTGTATCATTCAATCATTTGATAACAAGCATTCATCACTGCTATATTTTTTTAACTAAATGGAAAAAAAGTCACATGACTTCTCCTTTCCTTGAAATTCTTGTGTGCCCTTAGAAATATGAACTCCTGCACTGCTGGTAAAAACCACTGTACCAAGGGGTAGTATGTGTGATAATCTTCATCACTAGCACAAAGATGAGCAATTTGTGTGGTGTCTGGGAAGCTCAGGGTGTGATAGGAAAATCACTGTTGTGGAACCAGGAGACCTGAGATCAGGTCTTGAATCAGTCATGTGATCTGAGGTACTCTGCAAGCATCTTTACTCACCCTTATTAACTCTGTTAATTGTGGACCAGCCTAAACAGAAAGAGCCTAGGGCTGAGACATACTGAGGCCAAAATGTAGATGATGGAGGCCCTTCAGCTCCACTGACTTCGGGAGCCAGGGCCAAGAAACTAGAGGGTTCAGTTAAGCATAAAGAGAAGAGAGCCCAGGCTGTGGAGGCCCCAGGGCAGTTCAAGATGATTCATGACCTAGAGTGGCATGTAGTAACTAAGAGTCAGGAAGATCCTGTGTATACTTCCTGAAAGATCAGTTGACTCACTGAGAAACCAGCATCTTATTCAGTTATCAGTTCATCCATCCACTTATTGAACAAGTGTCACTGAGTATTGACTATAGACCAGGCTTTCTAGGTGTTAGGGTGATAAGGGTAAATGAAGTAGGCATGATCCCTACCTTGATGTAGTTTCATGATCTAGCAGTAGAGACAGAGTAAATAAGAAAAGAAGCAAATGTATAATCCTGAACTAAGATAAGAGTTACAGGGAGGGTAGGGAAAACCTGTCTGAGGACATGAAGTTTAAGTCAAGATCTGAAGAAAGAGCCGACTGATGGAAGAGGTGTGGGAACAGTATCAGTCAAAAGCCATGGAGTGGAATGGGGTCAGAGTCCTCCAGAAGCTGGTGAAGCATGCTGAGTGAGGGGTAAGAGATACAGAAAGAGAGAAGGAAAAGCTAGGCAGGAACCAGTCATGTGCTAGAATGTTATTCTTGGAGTAGAGGAAGGCCCCATAAGGGTTGTAAGCAGAGAAAGATCATAATATAATCAATACATTTTAAAAGATCACTCAGCTGCTGCCTGGATCATTGATTGGAGAGCTTAGAGAAGAAATAGAGTCATTCTGTGGAAGAAGGGATGACCAAGACCAAGCAGAGATTTCAGTGTCCAAGTCAAATCAGAATTTACAGGGGTCAGAGCCTTACTTCTCCAAGCAGGTGAGATTGGGCAACAGATAATGGGGTAGGGAGGCCAAGGCAGGCCCTTGGCTCCATAACTACCTGGACACAGAGGCTCTACCTGGGAACATACCTGGACACAGGTGAAAAGAGCCTGCAGGGCATTCCTGCCTCTCCCTGAGCAGCAGGAGGTCTGAGGCTTCCCCAAGGCTTCCTACCTGTGGGTGTGAGTAGCAGGGGGACCCAGGCAAGAGAGGTGAGGCAGAAGTTAATAACTCCAGCATAGTGGGTGGCCCCATGTTCCCTCTTTTCATAACAAATAATCTCCTCCCAATACTCACGTACACTCATGTTTTCCCTCCTGTTTGTGGATCAGCTGGGATTCTTCTGTATGTTCCTTACCTTTGTGCTAGATCTTTGTAAACAGATAAGCAAAGCCCTGGAGCAGAAATGCAAGGTGGCAGGAGTTATCCTGCTGTGAAAGTGAAAGTGTGAGTCGCTTAGTCATGTCCGACTCTTTGTGACCCCACGGACTGTAACCCTCCAGGATCCTCTGTCCTTGGAATTCTCCAGGCAAGAATACTGGAGTGGGTTGCCATTCCCTTCTCCAGGGGATCTTCCTGACCCAGGGATCAAACCTGGGTCTCTTGCATTGGCAGGCAGATTCTTTACCATCTAAGCCACCAGGGAAGCCCACCGTGAACTTTGAGCAGTTCTTTCCCAATCAACCAATTTGAATAAATTTCAAGTTAGTGAAAGCCTAAACTATGAGCCTTTGCTTTTGAAAGCCTAAAAAGTTCAGTCCTTATCTCAAAGTAGTACTACTTTAGAATCTTCAAGTTCTCCCTATTGAACAGGATATATTCTGATCTGGCTCATAAGACCCTGGATAATGTGGTCCCCGTCTACCATCCAGCTCACCTGACCCCCACCTACCATATAGTTTGTCTTCTATATGTTTGCTGTACTCTAAAACATCTGGGTTCTCTAGTGCTCCCAGATTTAAAAAAATTAAAAAATTAAAAAAAAAACCTGTTGCATGCAGTGCAGGAGACCTGGGTCCAATTCCTGGTTCAAAAAGATCCCCTGGAGAAGGGAATGGCTACCCACTCCAGTAGTTTTGCCTGGAGAGCTCCATGGATAGAGTCTGGTGGGCTACAGTTCATGAGGTTGCGAAGAGTTGAACATGACTGAGAGACTAACAATTATAGTTGATTTACATAGGTGAGATTTTTGTTTGGTTGGTTGGCCGTGCCACAACATCCAGGATCTTAGCTTCTCAACCATCGGACCCACACCTCCAGCAGTAGAAGTGCAGAGTCCTAACCACCGAACAGCCAGGGAATTCCTTGTCCATTTCTTCTTGATTGTGCAAGTTGTTGGTGAATAGCTATTGATAATTCAGTCCTATTTTCTTTAATGTATAGTTTCTCTTGAATATAGACATGTCTATATTTCTTCTCTTTAAGTAGCCTATGAACTCACTGAGACTAGAAAAGTTCCTCTTGAACTATTAAAATAGCTGCTTGACAAATATTTGTTAGGTGTGTATTTTCAGCAAATAGGTCTTCAAACCCTTGTGCTGGAAGGAACTCAAGCAGTGTAGGCCATAAAGAGGCAGGCTACAAAGCACCAAGTACATTTAGGTCTCACTATTATAGATATATATGTTTGCATGTATGTATATACATATGTGCCTGGGGAATCTCATGGACAGAGGAGCCTGGCGAGCTACAGTCCATGCGATTGCAAAAGAGTTGAACGTGACTCATCAACCAAACAAACAACAGCACATATGCATATGTATAAACATATATAATATGTATTTTAAAATATTAACAGCAATTACCTCTCTGAAATGAACCTATGGGTGTATCTTTTTTTTTAATTTTGAATGCTGTATTTAATTTCTGCTGTGTAGCAAAATGACTCAGTTATACATACATATATATATATATTTGGAGAAGGAAATGGCAACCCACTCCAGTGTTCTTGCCTGGAGAATCCCAGGGATGGGGGAGCCTGGTGGGCTGCCGTCTATGGGGTCGCACAGAGTCGGACATGACTGAAGCAACTTAGCAGCAGCAGCATATATATATATATATATTCTTTTCCATTATGGTTCATCACAAGATATTGAATATAGTTCCCTGTGTTATACAGTAGGACTTTGTTGTTTATCCATCCAATAGATAATAGTTTTCATCTGCTAAGCCCAAACATCTAGTCGTTTTCTCCCCTGCCCCCTGCCTTCTTGGCAGTCACAAGTCTCTTNTATATATATATATATTCTTTTCCATTATGGTTCATCACAAGATATTGAATATAGTTCCCTGTGTTATACAGTAGGACTTTGTTGTTTATCCATCCAATAGATAATAGTTTTCATCTGCTAAGCCCAAACATCTAGTCGTTTTCTCCCCTGCCCCCTGCCTTCTTGGCAGTCACAAGTCTCTTCTCTACACACAGATATATTGTTTATCTTCATTTTTAAATCTTTGTGGCTAATTTTTTCTTTTTAGAATACAAAAATAATGCAGTTATTTCTTAAAATCAATCAGTAATATAAAAATTACCAAATTAAAAGTCCCCATAAATCTCTCATCCTACAAAAACACACCAGTAAAATAGGAAAAGGAGCACATCAAGGCTGTATATTGTCACTCTACTTATTTAACTTATATGCAGAGTACATCATGAGAAACGCTGGGCTGGAAGAAGCACAAGCTAGAATCAAGATTGCCAGGAGAAATATCAGTAACCTCAGATATGCAGATGACACCACCCTTATGGCAGAAAGTGAAGAGGAANTGCAGAGTTCCAAAGAATAGCAAGGAGAGATAAGAAAGTTTTCCTCAGTGATGAATGCAAAGAAATGAAGGAAAACAATACAATGGGAAAGACTAGAGATCTCTTCAAGAAAATTAGAGATACCAAGGGAACATTTCATGCAAAGATGGGCTCAATAAAGGACAGAAATGGTATGGACCTAACAGAAGCAGAAGATATTAAAAAGAAGTGGCAAGAATACAGAGAAGAACTATGCAAAAAAGATCTTCATGACCCAGATAACCACGATGGTGTAATCACTCACCTAGAGCCAGACATCCTAGAATGCAAAGTCATGTGGGCCTTAGGAAGCATCACTACAAACAAAGCTAGTGGAGGGGATGGAATTCCAGTTGAGCTATTTCACATCATAAAAGATGATGCTGTGAAAGTGCTGCAGTCAATATGCCAGCAAACTTGGAAAACTCAGCAGTGGCCACAGGACTGGAAAAGGTCAGTTTTCACCCCAGTCCCAGAGAAAGGCAATGTCAAAGAATGCTCAGACTACCACACAATTGCACACATCTCACATGCTAGCAAAATAATGCTCAAAATTCTCCAAGCCAGGATCAATAATATGTGAACCGTGAACTTCCAGATGTTCAAGCTGGTTTTAGAAAAGGCAGAGGAACCAGAGATCAAATTGCCAACATCCACTGGATCACTGAAGAAGCAAAGGAGTTCCAGAAAAACATCTACTTCTGTTTTATTGACTATGCCAAAGCCTTTGACTGGGTGGATCACAATAAACTGGAAAATTCTGAAAGAGATGGGAATACCAGACCACCTGACTTGCCTCTTGAGAAACCTGTATGCATGTCAAGAAGCAATAGTTAGAACTGGACATGGAACAAAAGACTGGTTCCAAATAGGGAAAGGAGTATGTCAAGGCTGTATGTTGTCACCCTGCTTATTTGACTTATATGCAGAGTACATCATGAGAAATGGTGGACTGGATGAAGCACAAGCGGGTATCAAGATTGCAGGGAGAAATATCAATAACCTCAGATTTGCAGATGACACCACCTTTATGGCAGGAAGTGAAGAAGAACTAAAGAGCCTCTTGATGTAAGTGAAAGAAGAGAGTGAAAATGTTGGCTTCAAGCTCAACATTCAGAAAACTAAGATCATGGCATCTGATCCCATCACTTCATGACAAATAGATAGGGAAACAGTGGAAAAGTGAGAGATTTTATTTTGGGCGGCTGCAAAATCACTAAAGATGGTGATTGCAGCCATGAAATTGAAAGATGCTTACTCCTTGGAAGGAAAGTTATGACCAACCTAGACAGCATATTAAAAAGCAGAGACATTACTTTGCCAACAAAGGTCCGTCTAGTCAAGGCTATGGTTTTTCCAGTAGTCATGTATGGATGTGAGAGTTGGACTATAAAGAAAGCTGAGCACCGAAAAATTGATGATTTTGAACTGTGGTGTTGGAGAAGATTCTTGAGAGTTCCTTGGACTGCAAGGAGATCCAACCAGTCCATTCTAAAGGAGATCAGTTCTGGGTGTTCATTAGAAGGAGTGATATTGAAGCTGAAACTCCAATACTTTGGGCACCTGATGGGAAGAGCTGACTCACTTGAAAAGACTCTGATGCCGGGAAAGATTGAGGGCAGGAGAAGAAGGGGATGACAGAGGATGAGGTGGATGGATGGCATCTCCGACTCAATGGACATGAGTTTGGGTAAGCTCGAGGAGTTGTATTGGACAGGGAGGCCTGACGTGCTGTGGTTCATGGGGTCGCAAAGAGTCAGACACGACTGAGTGACTGAACTGAACTGAACTGAACTTTCCTCACACCTTTGCCAGCACTTGCTATTGGTAAACCCCTTTTGTGTTTTACATTTTATGCTTACCAGTCTGACTTTTAAGAAAAAGAAAATTCGTTTCGTTGTTTCCATACAGTTGATCATCTCTTCCTATGTTTATTCGCTACTTAGACTCCCTTGTCTGTCTATGCCTGATTTGTATTTACATACTTGTGAGTATTTGACATCTGAGAGGGGGAGATAAAAGCTAGGAGAAGTCTTCATAAATGTAGAGAACTGCTGTTGCTTCCTTCATTTATACAGCAAACCTTTGCTGAGGGCTAGGCATTGTGCTTTCCTACACACTTTCTGCTGAAACAGTTTGCAAGGCATAATGGCTCAGTCTCCATCTAGTATTACAATTCCAGAAGATGATGAGTTGATGACTTGACAAAAGAGAGTTCCTCAAAGCTTGTGAATAACTGGAATCCTCCAGACTTATTCATTGAACACTTACTTATCGAGTGTCAGACCTTGTTCCAGATATGCCTGTTGGCCATCTGTATGTCTTCTTTGGAAAAATGTCTGTTTATATATTCTGCCCATTTTTTTGATTGAGTCGCTTGGTCTTTTTGTTAGTGAATTGTATGAGCTGTTTGGAAATTTGTAAATTAAGCCTTTGTCAGTCACATCATTTGGAAATATTTTCTCCCAAATATTTTCTCCTAGGTTATCTTTTCATTTGTTTATGTTTTTCTTTGCTGTGCAAAAGCTTGTAAGTTTGGTTAGGTCCATTTGTTTATTTTTGCCTTTAATCTCTATTGCCTTGGAAGAGAGGCTTAAGAAAACATTGATACAATTTATGTCAGAGAATATTTTGCTTATGTCCTAGAGTTTTACAGCATAATGTCTTATATTTAAGTCTTTAAGCCATTTTGAGTTTGTTTTTGTGTATGGTATGAGGGTGTGTTCTAACTTCATTAATTTACATATGGCTGTCCAGCTTTCCCAACATCACTTGCTAAAGAGACTGTCTTTTCTCCATCATATATTCTTGCCTCCTCTGTCCAAAATTAAATGACTCAAGATGTGTGGGTTTATTTCTGGACTGTCTGTTCTGTCCCATTGATCCATACATCTGTTTTTTTGTACCAATATCATGTTGTTTTGATTACTATAGCTTTGGGTATTATCTAAAGTTTGCAGGGATTATGCCTCCTGCTTTGTTCTTTTTCCTCAGGATTGTTTTGGCAATTTTGGGTCTTTTATGGTTCCATGTAAATTTTTCTTTATTAATGTTTTATAGTTCTTAGCATATAAGCCTTTCATCTCCTTGGTCAGGTTTATTCCTAAGTATTTTTTATGCAGTTTTAAGAGGATTTGTTTTCTTTTTTACATTCCTTTTTGATATTTTATTGTTAGTGTAAAGAAATACAACAGATTTCTATACATTAATTTTGTATCCTACTACTTTGCTGAATTCATTTATCAGTTCTAGTAACTTTTGTGTGGAGTCTTTAGGATTTTCCATATGTGATATCATGTCATCTGCATATAACAACAATTTTACCTCTTCTCTTCCTATTTGATACATTTTATTTCTTTTTCTTGCCTGATTGCTGTGGCTAGGACTTCAGATACTATTTGAATAAAAGTGGTGGGAGTGGGCATCTTTGGCTCCAGATTTTAGTAGGAAGGTTTCAGTTTTTCACTATTGAGTATTCTATTTGTTGTGGGTTTGTCATAAATAGTTTTTATTATGTTGAGATATGTTCCTCGCTACCCACTTTGGTGAGAGTTTCTATCATGAATGGATGTTGAATTTTTAGCAAATGCTTTTTCTGCATCTATTGAGATTATCATATGGTTTTTGTCATTTTTTTTAATGTGATACATCACAACAATTGGTTTGTGTATATTGAACCATCCTGGTGACCCTGGGATGACTCCAACTTGGTCAGGTGCATGATATTTTTTGTGTTATTGGACTGAGTTTGCTAATATTTTATTGAGACATTTTGCATCTATATTCATCAAAGATATTGGCCTATAACACCCTGGCTCGTATGGTAAAAAAATCTGCCTGCAATGTGAGAGACTCAAGTTTGATCCCTAGGTTGGGAAGATCCCCTAGAGAAGGGAATGGCTACCCACTATTCTTGCCTGGGGAATTCCATGGACAGAAGAGCTTGGTGGGCTACATACAGTCCATGGAGTCACAAAGAGTTGGACAGGACTGAGCCACTAACACTTTCACTTTCATTCTTATTTTTAAAATATTTGATTTTTGCTGCAGAAATAGCATGTATGTCTTTGAAAATCAAAACATTTAAAATTAAATCAAAATTCCAACCCCTGTTTCCACCCATAGGTCTCCACCGATACTTCTACAGTATAGGAGGAACTATTATAAATTCTTTCAGTCCTTTTTTAAGCATATATGAACATGGATACAATGTGTATGTCTTTGTCCATTCACTCTGCTACATGAAATGCCACACATGAGGTGGCTTATAATAACAGAATTTTATTTCTCACAATTTTAGAGGCTGGAACACCAAGATCAGAGTAGTAGCTAGGTCAGGTGAGGACCTTCTTGTGGACTGTGATTTCTCATTTTGTCTTGGGTTACTTTTCCAAAAGTATTAATCTCACTCATGAAACCTCCACCTTCATAACCTAATCATCTCCTAAAGGCCATATATGCTTGTATCATCACATTGGGCATTAAGATTTTAATATATGAATTTCAGAGGGATACAAACATTCAGACCAAAGCAGTGTGTATGTTTGTATGAGTATTTTCTATGTTTGCATGTTAGTCTGTGATTCTGTGTATATGTGGTTTCCTTCTTATTTTTAGAAAAATGATATATTTAATGTATTGAGCATTTCATATTTCACAATAATATTTCCTGAACATGCCTCCATGTTAGCATATACAGATACATTTCAGTTTTTTTAACAAGTGAAGAGAGTTGGACCATAAAGAAGGCTGAGCACCAAAGAATTGATGCTTTCACACTGTGGTGCTGGAGAAGACTCTTGAGAATCCCTTGGACAACAAGGAGATCAAACCAGCCAATCCTAAAGGAAATCAGTCCTGAATATTCATTGGAAGGACTGATGCTGAAACTGAAGTTCCAATACTTTGGCCACCTGGTGTGAAGAACTGACTCATTGGAAAAGACCCTGATGCTGGGAAAGATTGAGGGCAGAAGGAGAAGAGGCCTACAGAGGATGAGATGGTTGAATGACATCACTGACTCAATGGACATGAGTTTGAGCAAACCCCAGGAGATAGTGAAGGACAAGGAAGCCTGGTATGCTGCAGTCCATGGGATCGCAGAGTTGGATACAAGTGAGTGACTGAATAACAATTGTCTGAATTAAGTATTTAAAATAGGTAACTTACGTGAACTGGGCTGGGGTGTTGCTGCTGCTGCTAAGTTGCTTCAGTCATGTCCGACTCTGTGACCCCATAGACGGCAGCCCACCGGGCTCTCCCATCCCTGGGATTCTCCAGGCAAGAACACTGGAGTGTGTTGCCATTTCCTTCTCCAATGCATGAAAGTGAAAAGTGAAAGTGAAGTCGTGTCCAACTCTTAGCGACCCCATGGACTGCAGCCTACCAGGCTCCTCTATCCATGAGATTTTCTAGGCAAGAGTACTGGAATGGGGTGCCATCACCTTCTCCACGGCTGGGGTGTTAGTTGGATGGATAGTTGGAAACTGGCAATCTGTTGCTCCTTTTTTTTTTTTTTTTGAAAGCTTTGTTTCCTATTTGTTGGTTTGTCAGGATAATTATGTACTACTAATTATGTACTAATTATGTGGTGGGTCAATGTGCTGTCTGTGAGCTTAACTCCTCTAGGTGTCACTGTAGAGTTCTTGCAGCTCTTGTACCTGTCTTGATTTTTCCCTCTGGTAGTCTAAAACAATGGTGGGTGCTCAGATCATTCAGTGGCCAGCTGTTAAATGTGGTTCCCCAGAGGAACAAGTTCTTTTTTAAAAAGTAAATAACTGGGTTTCCCTATAGGACTGCTACGTGGAATGAGGACTTGCCTCCACTACTCCTACAAGTTTCTCACTGCCTGAGAAAGTCATTGCTAGCCAGGAGGAGATGTCCCTTTTTTTCTTCAGAGCTGAAAACTCTTGTGCAACATTTCCACTTTTATTCTGACAGACTCAATTAAAGTAGCCAATTCAACAGGAAATCAACAAGCCAATCTCCTACCTAATCACTCAGTCTAAACCTACTCAGTGTTTTTCAACTGAGGCAATCCAGGTTCTCTTCCAAAACTAAGACCAAGCAAAACCTACTCCCCACAGCGAGGAATTTATCCATCACCAAATAAAACAGGATCACCAGCCAATAATGGGAGATCCAAGATCCAGGAGAGTTTTACCCAAATTGTCTGGACACACCAAAAGAGGCAGACAGGCATGAGGGGTCTCTGCTAGTACCAAGACTCTGGACCCTCATAGAGTTCAGTCCAAGGAGAAAAGCCTTCTCTGAAACCTTTCATGGTCATCAAAACTGATGACTGAAAGAAAAATGCACAATGTCAAAGCTGTAAGTTAAGTTTGATTCTGGGACCTTACTGAGGACTATAGCCCAGGAGGCAGCCTCTCAGATACTTCTGAGGAACTGATCCAAAGAGATAAGGGAGGAGGAGCCAGGATATATGAGTTTTTCCTGCTGGAAAAAAACACACAAACATCAAAAGACTACTGCTAATCACAAAAAATACACATTCCAAGTTAAAATTTTGAGTATTTTTCTTTGGATTGGAAGATATAAGAAACTGAGTTCATTGAAATTATTCTTTAGATATGCATCTTAAGTATCTAGGCTGAAGTCAAAGCACAGAATGCTTCCTGAATTTCCTTCAGGGTGCACTGTCAGTGGGCGACTGCACTGGCTAATGGCCTAATCCTTGTAGAACTGGAATGGCAGGCCTGAAAATTCATTTGGAAATTTGATTGACATAAGGAATCCCAAAATCTTGAAACACATAAACTATTTAAGTAGAAGAGTATTTTTTGTTTGTTTGTTTAACTTTGGAGTTTCTACTATGCACTGTTGTTTAGTCACTAAGTCGTGTCTGACTCTTTTGTAACCCCATGAACTATAAGCCAACAGGCTCCTCTGTCCATGGGATTTTCCGTGAATCCTGGAATGGGTTACCATTTCCTACTACAGGCGATCTTCCCGATCCAGGAATTGAACCCACATCTCTTGCATCTCCTGCATTGGCAGGCAGATTCTTTACCACTGCACCACCTGAGTGGAACTCAAACTCTGGCCAGTATGAGAATCACCTGGGAAACTTGGTAAAAATACAAAGGCCCAAATTCTCCCTACTTCAAAAAGTCTGGATCTCTGTGCGCTTTATTATCTCCCTAAATGATTCTGATAACACTCCAAGTTTCCAAGCTGCCATAAAAAGCTGAAAAAAAGGTTCTCTGTTTACTCTAAAGGATCATAAAAGATTTTCACTATTTAAATCCTATTTGTCCCACCCTCTATGGAGACATCAAGCAATTTAGACTGTCCTCACTTAAGTTGTGTGGGTCCCAACCCAAGGGAAGCTAGGCTTGCATCTTAGCATCCAGTGGGAATGAAAAGCCCAGACCCTGGGGTCCTCAGTTTCTCGGAGGTCCTCTCTAATCTAGTACCTATTTCTTCAAGGGGGGAAGAGGAGCAGTACCTTTCCCAGGATGGCAGCAACTTTATGGTAGAGCTGTAGCGGAGGCCAGAGCTACATATGCCTGGGCCGGTGTTAGAAAGGTGTATTTTGGAGGCTTGCATCCTGGAAGAGTCCCTCTTCCCTGCTGACGGCTAGTACAACAAGTTGAAAGTCTACGGAAGTGCCCTGAAAGTTTTCTTTTAGGCCGTGTTATCTGGGAAAGGACCTAGCCAAATTCTGATTATTCAGTCAGCCCTGTTCTGAATAGCTTGAAGATTAACTCAGGGTTCTTCTCACAACCTGGAAAGAAAAGCAAGAACTAGTCTTTTTTTTTTTTT